>CAJHQQ010005371.1:0-17769 GCA_905132885.1 Moricandia moricandioides
ATCACTCGGTTAAAAGTGGGATAACTTCTTCATCATAACTCCAATGATATTGATTCAACTTCAGGGTGATTCTACACTGATTAATGAGTCCTAAATCAAGCTTCTTACAATCGAGACTCATTCTGGGTTTTATTAGTAATCAAGAATAAATTCCAAAATCTCCAAACAGGGACAAAACTGGAATCAACTATCGCTTAAAACAGTGGGATAACTTCTTCATCAAACTTCAATGATAATTGAATTCAACTTCAAGGGCTGATGTACCAACAACTAGATTTATGAGTCCAAATCAAGCTTCTTAGATCGTGATTCATTCTGGTTTATTAGTATCAAGAAAGAAATTGCCAAAATCTCAAACAGGGCAAACTGGAATCACTTCGGTTAAAGTTGGGATAACTTCTTCATCATAACTCCAATGATATTGATTCAACTTCAGGGTGATTCTACACTGATTATGATCAAATCAAGCTTCTTACATCGTGATTCATTCTGGTTTTATTAGTATCAAGAATAATTCCCAAATCTCCAAACAGGGCAAACTGGAATTCACTTCGGTTAAAAGTGGGATAACTTCTTCATCATAAGTCCAATGATATTGATTCAACTTCAGGATGATTCTAAACTGATTTATGAGTCCAGATCAAGTTTCTTACATCGTGATTTCATTCTGGTTTTATTTGTATCAAGAAGAAATTGCCAAATCTCCAAACAGGGCAAACCTGGAATCACTTCGGTTAAAAGTGGGATAACTTCTTCATCATAATCCAATGATATTGATTCAACTTCAGGGTGATTCTAAACTGATTTATGAGTCCAAATCAAGCTTCTTACATCGTGATTCATTCTGGTTTTATTGTATCAAGAAGAAATTGCCAAATCTCCAAACAGGGCAAACTGGAATCACTCGGTTAAAAGTGGGATAACTTCTTCATCATAACTCCAATGATATTGATTCAACTTCAGGATGATTCTACACTGATTTATGAGTCCAAATCAAGCTTCTTACATCGTGATTCATTCTGGTTTTATTAGTATCAAGAAGAAATTGCCAAATCTCCAAACAGGGCAAACTGGAATCACTTCGGTTAAAAGTGGGATAACTTCTTCATCATAACTCCAATGATATTGATTCAACTTCAGGGTGATTCTACACTGATTAATGAGTCCAAATCAAGCTTCTTACATCGTGATTCATTCTGGTTTTATTAGTATCAAGAAGAAATTGCCAAATCTCCAAACAGGACAAACTGGAATCACTTCGGTTAAAAAGTGGGATAACTTCTTCATCATAACTCCAATGATATTGATTCAACTTCAGGGTGATTCTACACTGATTAATGAGTCCAAATCAAGCTTCTTACATCGTGATTCATTCTGGTTTTATTAGTATCAAGAATAAATTCCCAAATCTCCAAACAGGGCAAACTGGAATCACTTCGGTTAAAAGTGGGATAACTTCTTCATCATAACTCCAATGATATTGATTCAACTTCAGGGTGATTCTACACTGATTTATGAGTCCAAATCAAGCTTCTTACATCGTGATTCATTCTGGTTTTATTAGTATCAAGAAGAAATTGCCAAATCTCCAAACAGGGCAAACTGGAATCACTTCGGTTAAAAGTGGGATAACTTCTTCATCATAACTCCAATGATATTGATTCAACTTCAGGGTGATTCTACACTGATTATGAGTCCAAATCAAGCTTCTTACATCGTGATTCATTCTGGTTTTATTAGTATCAAGAATAAATTCCCAAATCTCCAAACAGGGCAAACTGGAATCACTTCGGTTAAAAGTGGGATAACTTCTTCATCATAAGTCCAATGATATTGATTCAACTTCAGGGATGATTCTACACTGATTTATGAGTCCAATCAAGCTTCTTACATCGTGATTCATTCTGGTTTTATTAGTATCAAGAAGAAATTGCCAAATCTCCAAACAGGGCAAACTGGAATCACTTCGGTTAAAAGTGGGATAACTTCTTCATCATAACTCCAATGATATTGATTCAACTTCAGGATGATTCTACACTGATTTATGAGTCCAAATCAAGCTTCTTACATCGTGATTCATTCTGGTTTTATTTGTATCAAGAAGAAATTGCCAAATCTCCAAACAGGGCAAACTGGAATCACTTCGGTTAAAAGTGGGATAACTTCTTCATCATAACTCCAATGATATTGATTCAACTTCAGGGTGATTCTACACTGATTAATGAGTCCAAATCAAGCTTCTTACATCGTGATTCATTCTGGTTTTATTAGTATCAAGAATAAATTCCAAATCTCCAAACAGGCAAACTGGAATCACTTCGGTTAAAAGTGGGATAACTTCTTCATCATAATCCAATGATATTGATTCAACTTCAGGGTGATTCTACACTGATTTATGAGTCCAAATCAAGCTTCTTACATCGTGATTCATTCTGGTTTTATTAGTATCAAGAAGAAATTGCCAAATCTCCAAAAAGGGCAAACTGGAATCACTTCGGTTAAAAGTGGGATAACTTCTTCATCATAACTCCAATGATATTGATTCAACTTCAGGGTGATTCTACACTGATTAATGAGTCCAAATCAAGCTTCTTACATCGTGATTCATTCTGGTTTTATTAGTATCAAGAATAAATTCCCAAATCTCCAAACAGGGCAAACTGGAATCACTTCGGTTAAAAGTGGGATAACTTCTTCATCATAACTCCAATGATATTGATTCAACTTCAGGATGATTCTAAACTGATTTATGAGTCCAGATCAAGCTTCTTACATCGTGATTCATTCTGGTTTTATTAGTATCAAGAAGAAATTGCCAAATCTCCAAACAGGGCAAACTGGAATCACTTCGGTTAAAAGTGGGATAACTTCTTCATCATAACTCCAATGATATTGATTCAACTTCAGGGTGATTCTACACTGATTAATGAGTCCAAATCAAGCTTCTTACATCGTGATTCATTCTGGTTTTATTAGTATCAAGAATAAATTGCCAAATCTCCAAACAGGGCAAACTGGAATCACTTCGGTTAAAAGTGGGATAACTTCTTCATCATAACTCCAATGATATTGATTCAACTTCAGGATGATTCTACACTGATTTATGAGTCCAAATCAAGCTTCTTACATCGTGATTCATTCTGGTTTTATTAGTATCAAGAAGAAATTCCAAATCTCCAAACAGGGAAACTGGAATCACTTCGGTTAAAAGTGGGATAACTTCTTCATCATAACTCCAATGATATTGAGTCAACTTCAGGGTGATTCTACACTGATTTATGAGTCCAAATCAAGCTTCTTACATCGTGATTCATTCTGGTTTTATTAGTATCAAGAAGAAATTGCCAAATCTCCAAACAGGGCAAACTGGAATCACTTCGGTTAAAAGTGGGATAACTTCTTCATCATAACTCCAATGATATTGATTCAACTTCAGGGTGATTCTACACTGATTAATGAGTCCAAATCAAGCTTCTTACATCGTGATTCATTCTGGTTTTATTAGTAACAAGAATAAATTCCCAAATCTCCAAACAGGACAAACTGGAATCACTTCGGTTAAAAGTGGGATAACTTCTTCATCATAAGTCCAATGATATTGATTCAACTTCAGGATGATTCTAAACTGATTTATGAGTCCAGATCAAGTTTCTTACATCGTGATTCATTCTGGTTTTATTTGTATCAAGAAGAAATTGCCAAATCTCCAAAAAGGCAAACTGGAATCACTTCGGTTAAAAGTGGGATAACTTCTTCATCATAACTCCAATGATATTGATTCAACTTCAGGGTGATTCTACACTGATTAATGAGTCCAAATCAAGCTTCTTACATCGTGATTCATTCTGGTTTTATTAGTATCAAGAATAAATTCCCAAATCTCCAAACAGGGCAAACTGGAATCACTTCGGTTAAAAGTGGGATAACTTCTTCATCATAAGTCCAATGATATTGATTCAACTTCAGGATGATTCTAAACTGATTTATGAGTCCAGATCAAGTTTCTTACATCGTGATTCATTCTGGTTTTATTTGTATCAAGAATAAATTGTCAAATCTCCAAACAGGGTAAACTGGAATCACTACGGTTAAAAGTGGGATAACTTCTTCATCATAAGTCCAATGATATTGATTCAACTTCAGGATGATTCTACACTGATTTATGAGTCCAAATCAATCTTCTTACATCGTGATTCATTCTGGTTTTATTTGTATCAAGAAGAAATTGCCAAATCTCCAAACAGGGCAAACTGGAATCACTTCGGTTAAAATTGGGATAACTTCTTCATCATAACTCCAATGATATTGATTCAACTTCAGGGTGATTCTACACTGATTAATGAGTCCAAATCAAGCTTCTTACATCGTGATTCATTCTGGTTTTATTAGTATCAAGAATAAATTCCAAATCTCCAAACAGGGCAAACTGGAATCACTTCGGTTAAAAGTGGGATAACTTCTTCATCATAACTCCTATGATCTTGAGTCAACTTCAGGGTGATTCGACACTGATTTATGAGTCCAAATCAAGCTTCTTACATCGTGATTCATTCTGGTTTTATTAGTATCAAGAAGAAATTGCCAAATCTCCAAACAGGGCAAACTGGAATCACTTCGGTTAAAAGTGGGATAACTTCTTCATCATAACTCCAATGATATTGATTCAACTTCAGGGTGATTCTACACTGATTAATGAGTCCAAATCAAGCTTCTTACATCGTGATTCATTCTGGTTTTATTAGTATCAAGAATAAATTCCCAAATCTCCAAACAGGGCAAACTGGAATCACTTCGGTTAAAAGTGGGATAACTTCTTCATCATAAGTCCAATGATATTGATTCAACTTCAGGATGATTCTAAACTGATTATGAGTCCAGATCAAGTTTCTTACATCGTGATTCATTCTGGTTTTATTTGTATCAAGAAGAAATTGCCAAATCTCCAAACAGGACAAACTGGAATCACTTCGGTTAAAAGTGGGATAACTTCTTCATCATAACTCCAATGATATTGATTCAACTTCAGGGTGATTCTACACTGATTAATGAGTCCAAATCAAGCTTCTTACATCGTGATTCATTCTTGTTTTATTTGTATCAAGAAGAAATTGCCAAATCTCCAAACAGGGCAAACTGGAATCACTTCGGTTAAAATTGGGATAACTTCTTCATCATAACTCCAATGATATTGATTCAACTTCAGGATGATTCTAAACTGATTTATGAGTCCAGATAAAGTTTCTTACATCGTGATTCATCCTGGTTTTATTTTTATCAAGAAGAAATTGCCAAATCTCCAAACATGGTAAACTGAAATCACTACGGTTAAAAGTGGGATAACTTCTTTATCATAACTCCTATGATCTTGAGTCAACTTCAGGGTTATTCGACACTGATTTATGAGTCAAAATCAAGCTTCTTACATCGTGATTTATTCTGGTTTTATTAGTATCAAGAAGAAATTGGCAAATCTCCAAACAGGGCAAACTGGAATCACTTCGGTTAAAAGTGGGATAACTTCTTCATAATAACTCCAATGATATTGATTCAACTTCAGGGTGATTCTACACTGATTAATGAGTCCAAATCAAGCTTCTTACATCGTGAGTCATTCTGGTTTTATTAGTATCAAGAATAAATTCTCAAATCTCCAAACAGGACAAACTGGAATCACTTCGGTTCAAAGTGGGATAACTTCTTCATCATAAGTCCAATGATCTTGAGTCAACTTCCGGGTGATTCGACACTGATTTATGAGTCCAAATCAAGCTTCTTACATTGCGATTCATTCTGGTTTTATTAGTATCAAGAATAAATTCCCAAATCTCCAAACAGGGCAAACTAGAATAACTTCGGTTAAAAGTGGGATAACTTCTTCATCATAACTCCTATGATTTTGAGTCAACTTCAAGGTGATTCGACACTGATTTATGAGTCCAAATCAAGCTTCTTACATCGTGATTCATTCTGGCTTTATTAGTATCAAGAAGAAATTGCCAAATCTCCAAACAGGGTAAACTGGAATCACTACGGTTAAAAGTGGGATAACTTCTTCATCATAAGTCCAATGATATTGATTCAACTTCAGGATGATTCTACACTGATTGATGAGTCCAAATCAAGCTTCTTACATCGTGATTCATTCTGGTTTTATTTTTATCAAGAAAAAATTGCCAAATTGCCAAACAGGGCAAACTGGAATCACTTTAGTTAAAAGTGCGATAACTTCTTCATCATAACTCCAATGATATTGATTCAACTTCAGGGTGATTCTACACTGATTAATGAGTCCAAATCAAGCTTATTACATCATGATTCATTCTTGTTTTATTTGTAACAAGAATAAATTCCCAAATCTCCAAACAGGACAAATTGGAATCACTTCGGTCAAAAGTGGTATAACTTGTTCATCATTAGTCCAATGATATTGATTCAACTTCAGGGTGATTTGACACTGATTTATGAGTCCAGATCAAGTTTCTTACATCGTGATTCATTCTGGTTTTATTAGTATCAAGAAGAAATTGCCAAATTTCCAAACAGGGCAAACTGGAATCACTTCGGTTAAAAGTGGGATAACTTCTTCATCATAACTCCAATGATATTGATTCAACTTCAGGGTGATTCTACACTGATTAATGAGTCCAAATCAAGCTTCTTACATCGTGACTCATTCTGGTTTTATTAGTATCAAGAATAAATTCCAAAATCTCCAAACAGGGTAAACTGGAATTACTACGCTTAAAAGTGGGATAACTTCTTCATCATAAGTCCAATGATATTGATTCAACTTCAGGATGATTCTACACTGATTTATGAGTCCAAATCAAGCTTCTTAGAGCGTGATTCATTCTGGTTTTATTAGTATCAAGAAGAAATTGCCAAATCTCCAAAAAGGGCAAACTGGAATCACTTCGGCTAAAATTGGGATAACTTCTTCATCATAAATCCAATGATATTGATTCAACTTCAGGGTGATTCTACACTGATTAATGAGTCAAAATCAAGCTTCTTACATCGTGATTCATTCTGGTTTTATTAGTATCAAGAATAAATTCCCAAATCTCCAAAAAGGGTAAATTGGAATCACTTCGGTTAAAAGTGGGATAACTTCTTCATCATAAGTCCAATTATATTGATTCAACTTCAGGATGATTCTAAACTTATTTATGAGTCCAGATCAGGTTTATTTCATCGTGATTCATTCTGGTTTTATTTGTATCAAGAAGAAATTGCCAAATCTCCAAACAGGACAAACTGGAATCACTTCGGTTAAAAGTGGGATAACTTCTTCATCATAACTCCAATGATATTGATTCAACTTCAGTGTGATAATAAACTGATTAATGAGTCCAAATCAAGCTTCTTACATCGTGATTAATTCTGGTTTTATTAGTATCAAGAAGAAATTGCCAAATCTCCAAACAGGGCAAACTGGAATCACTTCGGTTAAAAGTGGGATAACTTCTTCATCATAACTCCAATGATATTGATTCAACTTCAGGGTGATTCTACACTGATTAATGAGTCCAAATCAAGCTTCTTACATCGTGACTCATTCTGGTTTTATTAGTATCAAGAATAAATTCCAAAATCTCCAAACAGGGTAAACTGGAATTACTACGCTTAAAAGTGGGATAACTTCTTCATCATAAGTCCAATGATATTGATTCAACTTCAGGATGATTCTACACTGATTTATGAGTCCAAATCAAGCTTCTTAGAGCGTGATTCATTCTGGTTTTATTAGTATCAAGAAGAAATTCCCAAATCTCCAAAAAGGGCAAACTGGAATCACTTCGGCTAAAATTGGGATAACTTCTTCATCATAAATCCAATGATATTGATTCAACTTCAGGGTGATTCTACACTGATTAATGAGTCAAAATCAAGCTTCTTACATCGTGATTCATTCTGGTTTTATTAGTATCAAGAATAAATTCCCAAATCTCCAAAAAGGGTAAATTGGAATCACTTCGGTTAAAAGTGGGATAACTTCTTCATCATAAGTCCAATTATATTGATTCAACTTCAGGATGATTCTAAACTTATTTATGAGTCCAGATCAGGTTTATTTCATCGTGATTCATTCTGGTTTTATTTGTATCAAGAAGAAATTGCCAAATCTCCAAACAGGACAAACTGGAATCACTTCGGTTAAAAGTGGGATAACTTCTTCATCATAACTCCAATGATATTGATTCAACTTCAGTGTGATAATAAACTGATTAATGAGTCCAAATCAAGCTTCTTACATCGTGATTAATTCTGGTTTTATTAGTATCAAGAATAAATTCCCGAATCTCAAAACAGGGCAAACTGGAATCACTTCGGTTAAAAGTGGGATAACTTATTCATCATAAGTCCAATGATATTGATTCAACTTCAGGATGATTCTAATCTGATTTATGAGTCCAGATCAAGCTTCTTACATCGTGATTCATTCTGGCTTTATTAGTATCAAGAAGAAATTGCCAAATCTCCAAACAGGGTAAACTGGAATCACTACGTTTAAAAGTGGGATAACTTCTTCATCATAAGTCCAATGATATTGACTCAACTTCAGGATGATTCTACAATGATTGATGAGTCCAAATCAAGCTTCTTACATCGTGATTCATTCTGGTTTTATTTTTATCAAGAAAAAATTGCCAAATTGCCAAACAGGGCAAACTGGAATCACTTTAGTTAAAAGTGCGATAACTTCTTCATCATAACTCCAATGATATTGATTCAACTTCAGGGTGATTCTACACTGATTAATGAGTCCAAATCAAGCTTCTTACACCGTGATTCATTCTTGTTTTATTTGTAACAAGAATAAATTCCCAAATCTCCAAACAGGACAAATTGGAATCACTTCGGTTAAAAGTGGTATAACTTCTTCATCATTAGTCCAATGATATTGATTCAACTTCAGGATGATTCTAAACTGATTTATGAGTCCAGATCAGGTTTATTTCATCGTGATTCATTCTGGTTTTATTTGTATCAAGAAGAAATTGCCAAATCTCCAAACAAGGCAAACTGGAATCACTTCGGTTAAAAGTGGGATAACTTCTTCATCATAACTCCAACGATATTGATTCAACTTCAGGGTGATTATACACTGATTAATGAGTCCAAATCAAGCTTCTTACATCGTGATTCATTCTGGTTTTGTTAGTATCAAGAATAAATTCCCAAATCTCCAAACAGGACAAACTAGAATCACTTCGGTTAAAAGTGGGATAACTTCTTCATCATAAGTCCAATGATATTGATTCAACTTAAGGATGATTCTAAACTGATTTATGAGTCCAGATAAAGTTTCTTACATCGTGTTTCTTTCTGGTTTTATTTGTATCAAGAATAAATTGTCAAATCTCCAAACAGGGTAATCTGGAATCACTACGGTTAAAAGTGGGATAACTTCTTCATCATAAGTCCAATGATATTGATTCAACTTCAGGATGATTCTACACTGATTTATGAGTCCAAATCAATCTTCTTACATCGTGATTCATTCTGGTTTTATTTGTATCAAGAAGAAATTGCCAAATCTCCAAACAGGGCAAACTGGAATCACTTCGGTTAAAATTGGGATAACTTCTTCATCATAACTCCAATGATATTGATTCAACTTCAGGGTGATTCTACACTGATTAATGAGTCCAAATCAATCTTCTTAGATCGTGATTCATTCTGTTTTTATTAGTATCAAGAATAAATTTCCAAATCTCCAAACAGGGAAAACAGGAATCACTTCGGTTAAAAGTGGGATAACTTCTTCATCATAACTCCTATGATCTTGAGTCAACTTCAGGGTGATTCGACACTGATTTATTAGTCCAAATCAAGATTCTTACATCGTGATTCATTCTGGTTTTATTAGTATCAAGAAGAAATTGCCAAATCTCCAAACAGGGCAAACTGGAATCACTTCGGTTAAAAGTGGGATAACTTCTTCATCATAACTCCAATGATATTGATTCAACTTCAGGGTGATTCTACACTGATTAATGAGTCCAAATCAAGCTTCTTACATCGTGATTCATTCTGGTTTTATTAGTATCAATAATAAGTTCCCAAATCTCCAAAAAGGGCAAACTGGAATCACTTCGGTTAAAAGTGGGATAACTTCTTCATCATAAGTCCAATGATATTGATTCAACTTCAGGATGATTCTAAACTGACTTATGAGTCCAGATCAAGTTTCTTAAATCGTGATTCATTCTGGTTTTATTTGTACCAAGAAGAAATTTCCAAATCTCCAAACAGGACAAACTGAAATCACTTCGGTTAAAAGTGGGATAACTTCTTCATAATAACTCCAATGATATTGATTCAACTTCAGGGTGATTCTACACTGATTAGTGAGTCCAAATCAAGCTTCTTACATCGTGATTCATTCTTGTTTTATTTGTATCAAGAAGAAATTGCCAAATCTCCAAACAGGGCAAACTGGAATCACTTCGGTTAAAATTGGGATAACTTCTTCATCATAACTCCAATGATATTGATTCAACTTCAGGATGATTCTACACTGATTGATAAGTCCAAATCAAGCTTCTTACATCGTGATTCATTCTGGTTTTATTTGTATCAAGAAGAAATTGCCAAATCTCCAAACAGGGCAAACTGGAATCACTTCGGTTAAAATTGGGATAACTTCTTCATCATAACTCCAATGATATTGATTCAACTTCAGGGTGATTCTACACTGATTAATGAGTCCAAATCAAGCTTCTTACATCGTGATTCATTATGGTTTTATTAGTATCAAGAATAAATTCCGAAATCTCCAAACAGGGCAAACTGGAATAACTTCGGTTAAAAGTGGGATAACTTCTTCATCATAACTCATAAGATCTTGAGTCAACTTCAGGGTGATTAGACACTTATTTATGAGTCTAAATCAAGCTTCTTACATCGTGATTCATTCTGGTTTTATTAGTATCAAGAAGAAATTGCCAAATCTCCAAACAGGGCAAACTGGAATCACTTCGGTTAAAAGTGGGATAACTTCTTCATCATAACTCCAATGATATTGATTCAACTTCAGGGTGATTCTACATTGATTAATGAGTCCAAATCAAGCTTCTTACATCGTGATTCATTCTGGTTTTATTAGTATCAAGAATAAATTCTCAAATCTCCAAACAGGGCAAAATGGAATCACTTCGGTTAAAAGTGGGATAACTTCTTTATCATAAGTCCAATGATATTGATTCAACTTCAGGATGATTCTAAACTGAGTTATGAGTCCAGATCAATTTTCTTACATCGTGATTCATTCTGGTTTTATTTGTATCAAGAAGAAATTGCCAAATCTCCAAACAGGGTAAACTGGAATCACTACGGTTAAAAGTGAGATAACTTCTTCAT
This sequence comes from Moricandia moricandioides, assembly GCA_905132885.1. Lineage (NCBI taxonomy): Eukaryota > Viridiplantae > Streptophyta > Magnoliopsida > Brassicales > Brassicaceae > Moricandia > Moricandia moricandioides. The sequence goes on from CAJHQQ010005371.1 coordinate 11,368, forward strand.
CATAAGTCTAATGATATTGATTCAACTTCAGGATGATTCTACACTTATTTATGAGTCCAAATCAAGCTTCTCACATCGTGATTCATTCTGGTTTTATTTGTATCAAGAAGAAATTGCCAAATCTCCAAACAGGGCAAACTGGAATAACTTCGGTTAAAAGTGGGATAACTTCTTCATCATAAGTCCAATGATATTGATTCAACTTCAGGATGATTCTAAACTGATTTATGAGTCCAGATAAAGTTTCTTACATCGTGATTCATCCTGGTTTTATTTTTATCAAGAAGAAATTGCCAAATCTCCAAACATGGTAAACTGAAATCACTACGGTTAAAAGTGGGATAACTTCTTTATCATAACTCCTATGATCTTGAGTCAACTTCAGGGTTATTCGACACTGATTTATGAGTCAAAATCAAGCTTCTTACATCGTGATTTATTCTGGTTTTATTAGTATCAAGAAGAAATTGGCAAATCTCCAAACAGGGCAAACTGGAATCACTTCGGTTAAAAGTGGGATAACTTCTTCATAATAACTCCAATGATATTGATTCAACTTCAGGGTGATTCTACACTGATTAATGAGTCCAAATCAAGCTTCTTACATCGTGAGTCATTCTGGTTTTATTAGTATCAAGAATAAATTCTCAAATCTCCAAACAGGACAAACTGGAATCACTTCGGTTCAAAGTGGGATAACTTCTTCATCATAAGTCCAATGATCTTGAGTCAACTTCCGGGTGATTCGACACTGATTTATGAGTCCAAATCAAGCTTCTTACATTGCGATTCATTCTGGTTTTATTAGTATCAAGAATAAATTCCCAAATCTCCAAACAGCGCAAACTAGAATAACTTCGGTTAAAAGTGGGATAACTTCTTCATCATAACTCCTATGATTTTGAGTCAACTTCAAGGTGATTCGACACTGATTTATGAGTCCAAATCAAGCTTCTTACATCGTGATTCATTCTGGCTTTATTAGTATCAAGAAGAAATTGCCAAATCTCCAAACAGGGTAAACTGGAATCACTACGGTTAAAAGTGGGATAACTTCTTCATCATAAGTCCAATGATATTGATTCAACTTCAGGATGATTCTACACTGATTGATGAGTCCAAATCAAGCTTCTTACATCGTGATTCATTCTGGTTTTATTTTTATCAAGAAAAAATTGCCAAATTGCCAAACAGGGCAAACTGGAATCACTTTAGTTAAAAGTGCGATAACTTCTTCATCATAACTCCAATGATATTGATTCAACTTCAGGGGGATTCTACACTGATTAATGAGTCCAAATCAAGCTTCTTACATCATGATTCATTCTTGTTTTATTTGTAACAAGAATAAATTCCCAAATCTCCAAACAGGACAAATTGGAATCACTTCGGTCAAAAGTGGTATAACTTGTTCATCATTAGTCCAATGATATTGATTCAACTTCAGGGTGATTTGACACTGATTTATGAGTCCAGATCAAGTTTCTTACATCGTGATTCATTCTGGTTTTATTAGTATCAAGAAGAAATTGCCAAATCTCCAAACAGGGCAAACTGGAATCACTTCGGTTAAAAGTGGGATAAATTCTTCATCATAACTCCAATGATATTGATTCAACTTCAGGGTGATTCTACACTGATTAATGAGTCCAAATCAAGCTTCTTACATCGTGACTCATTCTGGTTTTATTAGTATCAAGAATAAATTCCAAAATCTCCAAACAGGGTAAACTGGAATTACTACGCTTAAAAGTGGGATAACTTCTTCATCATAAGTCCAATGATATTGATTCAACTTCAGGATGATTCTACACTGATTTATGAGTCCAAATCAAGCTTCTTAGAGCGTGATTCATTCTGGTTTTATTAGTATCAAGAAGAAATTGCCAAATCTCCAAAAAGGGCAAACTGGAATCACTTCGGCTAAAATTGGGATAACTTCTTCATCATAAATCCAATGATATTGATTCAACTTCAGGGTGATTCTACACTGATTAATGAGTCAAAATCAAGCTTCTTACATCGTGATTCATTCTGGTTTTATTAGTATCAAGAATAAATTCCCAAATCTCCAAAAAGGGTAAATTGGAATCACTTAGGTTAAAAGTGGGATAACTTCTTCATCATAAGTCCAATTATATTGATTCAACTTCAGGATGATTCTAAACTTATTTATGAGTCCAGATCAGGTTTATTTCATCGTGATTCATTCTGGTTTTATTTGTATCAAGAAGAAATTGCCAAATCTCCAAACAGGACAAACTGGAATCACTTCGGTTAAAAGTGGGATAACTTCTTCATCATAACTCCAATGATATTGATTCAACTTCAGTGTGATAATAAACTGATTAATGAGTCCAAATCAAGCTTCTTACATCGTGATTAATTCTGGTTTTATTAGTATCAAGAATAAATTCCCAAATCTCAAAACAGGGCAAACTGGAATCACTTCGGTTAAAAGTGGGATAACTTATTCATCATAAGTCCAATGATATTGATTCAACTTCAGGATGATTCTAATCTGATTTATGAGTCCAGATCAAGCTTCTTACATCGTGATTCATTCTGGCTTTATTAGTATCAAGAAGAAATTGCCAAATCTCCAAACAGGGTAAACTGGAATCACTACGGTTAAAAGTGGGATAACTTCTTCATCATAAGTCCAATGATATTGACTCAACTTCAGGATGATTCTACAATGATTGATGAGTCCAAATCAAGCTTCTTACATCGTGATTCATTCTGGTTTTATTTTTATCAAGAAAAAATTGCCAAATTGCCAAACAGGACAAACTGGAATCACTTTAGTTAAAAGTTCGATAACTTCTTCATCATAACTCCAATGATATTGATTCAACTTCAGGGTGATTCTACACTGATTAATGAGTCCAAATCAAGCTTCTTACACCGTGATTCATTCTTGTTTTATTTGTAACAAGAATAAATTCCCAAATCTCCAAACAGGACAAATTGGAATCACTTCGGTTAAAAGTGGTATAACTTCTTCATCATTAGTCCAATGATATTGATTCAACTTCAGGATGATTCTAAACTGATTTATGAGTCCAGATCAGGTTTATTTCATCCTGATTCATTCTGGTTTTATTTGTATCAAGAAGAAATTGCCAAATCTCCAAACAAGGCAAACTCGAATCACTTCGGTTAAAAGTGGGATAACTTCTTCATCATAACTCCAACGATATTGATTCAACTTCAGGGTGATTCTACACTGATTAATGAGTCCAAATCAAGCTTCTTACATCGTGACTCATTCTGGTTTTATTAGTATCAAGAATAAATTCCAAAATCTCCAAACAGGGTAAACTGGAATTACTACGCTTAAAAGTGGGATAACTTCTTCATCATAAGTCCAATGATATTGATTCAACTTCAGGATGATTCTACACTGATTTATGAGTCCAAATCAAGCTTCTTACATCGTGATTCATTCTGGTTTTATTAGTATCAAGAAGAAATTGCCAAATCTCCAAAAAGGGCAAACTGGAATCACTTCGGCTAAAATTGGGATAACTTCTTCATCATAAATCCAATGATATTGATTCAACTTCAGGGTGATTCTACACTGATTAATGAGTCAAAATCAAGCTTCTTACATCGTGATTCATTCTGGTTTTATTAGTATCAAGAATAAATTCCCAAATCTCCAAAAAGGGCAAATTGGAATCACTTCGGTTAAAAGTGGGATAACTTCTTCATCATAAGTCCAATTATATTGATTCAACTTCAGGATGATTCTAAACTGATTTATGAGTCCAGATCAGGTTTATTTCATCGTGATTCATTCTGGTTTTATTTGTATCAAGAAGAAATTGCCAAATCTCCAAACAGGACAAACTGGAATCACTTCGGTTAAAAGTGGGATAACTTCTTCATCATAACTCCAATGATATTGATTCAACTTCAGTGTGATAATAAACTGATTAATGAGTCCAAATCAAGCTTCTTACATCGTGATTAATTCTGGTTTTATTAGTATCAAGAATAAATTCTCAAATCTCAAACAGGGCAAACTGGAATCACTTCGGTTAAAAGTGGGATAACTTATTCATCATAAGTCCAATGATATTGATTCAACTTCAGGATGATTATAATCTGATTTATGAGTCCAGATCAAGTTTCTTACATCGTGATTCATTCTGGTTTTATTTGTATCAAGAAGAAATTGCCAAATCTCCAAACAGGGTAAACTGGAATCACTACGGTTAAAAGTGGGATATCTTCTTCATCATAACTCCAATGATATTGATTCAACTTCAGGGTGATTATACACTGATTTATGATTCCAAATCAAGCTTCTTACATCGTGATTCATTCTGGTTTTATTAGTATCAAGAATAAATTCCCAAATCTCCAAACACGACAAACTGGAATCACTTCGGTTAAAAGTGGGATAACTTCTTCATCATAAGTCCAATGATATTGATTCAACTTCAGGGTGATTCGACACTGATTTATGAGTCCAGATCAAGTTTCTTACATCGTGATTCATTCTGGTTTTATTAGTATCAAGAAGAAATTGCCTAATCTCCAAACAGGACAAACTGGAATCACTTCGGTTAAAAGTGGGATAACTTCTTCATCATAACTCCAATGATATGGATTCAACTTCAGGGTGATTCTACACTGATTAATGAGTCCAAATGAAGCTTCTTACATCGTGATTCATTCTGGTTTTATTAGTATCAAGAATAAATTCCCAAATCTCCAAACAGGACAAACTGGAATCACTTCGGTTAAAAGTGGGATAACTTCTTCATCATAACTCCTATGATCTTGAGTCAACTTCAGGGTGATTCGACACTGATTTATGAGTCCAAATCAAGCTTCTTACATCGTGATTCATTCTGGTTTTATTAGTATCAAGAAGAAATTGCCAAATCTCCAAACAGGGCAAACTGGAATCACTTCGGTTAAAAGTGGGATAACTTCTTCATCATAACTCCAATGATATTGATTCAACTTCAGGGACACTGATTAATGAGTCCAAATCAAGCTTCTTACATCGTGATTCATCCTGGTTTTATTAGTATCAAGAATAAATTCCCAAATCTCCAAACAGGAGACACTGGAATCACTTCGGTTAAAAGTGGGATAACTTCTTCATCATAAGTCCAATGATATTGATTCAACTTCAGGGTGATTCGACACTGATTTATGAGTCCAGATCAAGTTTCTTACATCGTGATTCTGATGTGATCATGGACCAGTGCAACAAGGAAGAGGATGTAACCAGGAATGCAACCAGGGATCAATCAGCTAGTGAAGATGTCTTAGCCATTCCAGAAGGTCCCATGACTCGTTCTAGAACTAAGAAACTAAATGGAGCCATTGGAGGATTACTTAGACTCGTATGGAAACAAGAAGAAGTTCTTGGACTGATGTGATCAAGGACCAGATCACAAAGGAGAACAAGGAGAGTCTAGATGAGCCACATGAAGCCACATTGCACCAGCAGCCTGGTGATGATGCTCTAGCCATTCCTGAAGGTCCCATGACTCGTTCCAGAGTCAAGAAGCTTAAAGAGAATGTTGTTGGATTACTCACTTCACATCCACAACAAGAAAGTCTTGGACAAGGTCTGATCCGAGATGTCTTGATCACCATTCAAGCCATCTCTACATCAAGCTGAGTTAGTGGCTAGGCAAGACATGGGTGCGTGCTTTTTTCCTTGCTTTTGGTTTTGTCCCACGAGGTTTTCTGGAGGAAGGTTTTTAACGAGGCCACAACTTGTCTTCACATCACTTAGGGCCTATCTCGGTCCAAGGCTAAAGAAGTTTACATTTTTATTTTATTTTAAAAGCTTATGTTAAACTTAAACTATAGTTTCCTTTTTGCTTATTTCCGAAACCCTAGAGAGCATGTTCTCTGGTTTCTCCTTATTTAAACGGGTCTTTAAACCCTATTGTAATCATCCATCTTTTAATCAACTAGTTATCTTTCTCCTTGACGGCTCTCTCTCTAGAAGTGTGTCGAGTTCTGGTGTGTAATATCCAGAGACCTAAGGGTGTCTAAATTGGTGTGTCATATCCGATTTGTTCATTTAGGAGTATCAAGAGATCTTCCATCCCTCTTGTGTCACCATTCAATCCACAAACCTTGAAGAACTTGAGTCTCTGATTCGTTCTTGCAAGGATCTATCCATTCCCATCAACCAAAGAGCATCCTAGGGGCGCATCATGGACAAAGCTTGGTGATCCGAGATACCTTGATCACCATTCAAGCTATCTCCTAATCTAGCTGAGTTAGTACTTAGGCAAGTACTTGTGTGTGCTCTTTTCCTTGCTCTTGGTTCTGTCCCAAAGAGGTTTTCCGGAGGAAGGTTTTTAACGAGGCCACAAGCTACTTCACACATCACCTAGGTGCTAATATCGGTCCAAGCCT
>CAJHQQ010005372.1:0-17753 GCA_905132885.1 Moricandia moricandioides
CTATCTTATTAAAGTAGAAGTACTTTAGGATTTTGTTTGGAAACATGGATAATGAGGATTGTTTGGATACATGAATAGCAGTATTAAAAATAATTTCTTTTATTTACAAACTTAGCTTTTACATTTACAATAAATCTATCTTATTAAAACTGTAGTACCCATAAAACTTCACCCTTATTTTTTCTTCTTATTTACCATTCTGTGCCATTGAATAATTTTAAAAAAAATATTTACGGGCTGACTTAATATTTTTTTTATCTAACCGAATAAATTCAAAAACAAGCATAATATTAACAAGATAGATCCAAAAATCTAGCCCTTACGTTAACAATATTTTTTATTTCCAAATTACAACCCACAAAATAAAAGAAAATCCATCAATCAATTGAAACTAAAATCTAGAGGTTTTCATATATGAACAAAACGTAATAAATTGCTAAAATTGAGATATTCACTTATTCTTATATTTTAAATCATATATTTTCTGTGTTAGACAACCATATTAATTTGTTAGTTATACATTTTTTCTTATTTCAACAAAAATCTAAAATAAAAAAATAGTATTTATATGAAATAATTGAATATTACATAAATTTTATTTTCTAATAGATCAAACAATAATAAAATATGAACAATTTCAAACATATAAAACACATATAAAACTAAACACAATTATATATGTTATATATTACAATTTACTATAACACTCATGCGGGTGTTAGTCATGGTCATCTAAGTACCCATCGACTACAATTCGGTCTTTCTGAATGTTGGGTTCAAAATGGTTTTACATGAATATACGGACGGTGTCGAGTAGGATCATTCAAGGTCCAGTTAAGTTTGTAGGAACCTAAAAATATTTTAAAACTGTTGGTTTACAAATATTATTAAATAATTTTAAAAATAAAAATCAAAACCCGCGCTTTGTAAGCCCAGGTCAAAATCTAGTATATATATAAAGTAGACTTTGTCTCTCTTCTTAGGATGTCAAGTCATCAAATAGTGTAAGGAGAAAGTGCTACATGTCCATCTATCAAAACTCTGTGTTTTGATTGCATGCTTAAATTAGATTTTGTGGGCTTTTTGATTAATCACATAATCCAGCCCGAAAGACATCAAAACCAAGAGCACGAGTTTTAGGGTTCACGTTCTTCTTTCGTTGTTGAATCCTAGAGTCCCTTCCTTCGTTCTCTGATACTAGCCATGGAGTTTCCAGATGTTCAATCCATGTAAGGAATTACTTATGAATCTTTAATCTTGACTAATCAACGGAAACATTACGCTGTATTGATTCATCGCCTTAATCATACTCCTTAAATCCTTCCCCCCCCCCCTCGAGCACGATCTGTTATTGAATACAACTTATTTCTATGCAAGACCGTGTCTCTGCTCCTATAAAAAGTAAGCCTTCTTTCCTTAAACATCATCATCTCAACTAAAAGAAAACATATGTCATGTAAAAATTCAGTAAAAAAAACATATGTCCTCTGCAAAGTGTTATCTATTTTGGTTAAATTTTAGCGTTCTCTGATGATTAGGTTACGACAACAAAAACCAGGCAAAAAAAACATATGTCCTCTATGATCTTTCATCAAGCTTCTTTGTCGAGTTATTGATGTATATTTAAAGGTATATCTCCTCACTTCCTTGGAAAATTTTGGTGTATGAGTCTTGGATTGTTAGTTAACTATAGGTTTATCTATGATTTACCATATAGAGTTAGACACCCGTAGAGTTAGACACCCATCAAAACAATTTTATACAATTTGTTTCCAATTCTTTTGTATTAGCCAAGTATAAGATGATAATCTTATTCTTCAAGAAGTTGATATATGTTTATGTTTATTTTGCAGAAGGACGATAATGCAATTGAGAAAGCGGCACCTCGTCCTCCGCTCCCAACTCCTAAGGTTCCAGGTGCACTCCTTAGCAGACTCAATAGTGGAAAAACTAACAAAAGCTCCAGCAACCACGTTCATCGTCATCAGCAGCAACATGAGCAGAAAAAAATAGCTTTTAAAACTAGTAACTAATAGCTTCAACAAAGCAAATGTTTACAACAGTCTTTGTGCCTGCTGATACTCCTGACACAAGCTTGATAAGTGTTTTGTGGTATTGTCGTTTATGTTTGTTGTGAACGTATAAGAGCTAAACAATGTTATGTTGTGGAGCTACATTGCAGACAGTAAAAGATGGGTATAAATGGAAAAAAATATGGACATAAGGTTACAAGAGATAACCTTTCACCTAAAGCTTACTTTGGAGAAGAACGAAAGGGGAATGATGCAAGAGGTTTTTGTTCAGCAAATGGCGTTTTCGTTAACTAAAGATTCTAATTTTCCTACTGCTCTTGCGGCTGCTACTAGGAGGTTGATTGGGCAGTCTAGAACGTGAATTTTCTTTTAGTTTTTGTTTTGGTTTCTCATTCATCGAAATAGGAGGGAAAATGGGCTTTTAATTCCCGAAGTATTTGAAATCGGCAATTTTAATACTCAACTATTGTTCGCGCAAAATTATTCCCGAACTAATAGTTGACTGCGCGAAATTAGGACCGAAATAGTCAACCGTTAACTATTTAACGGAAAGATAACGGTTTCCGTTAAATTTTTAACGGTTGACTATTCTGATCATAATTTTGCGCAATCAATAATTAGTTGAGGAATAAATATGCGCATATAATACTTGAGTATTTAATTTGCCGATTAAAAATACTTGAGGAGTTAAAAAAACAATTTCTTTTAAAATAAAATCATAATTTAACATATTCTTAAGTTAGATATAACCAATATAGAATATTTTTAATTTTAAAAAAAAATTTGAGGTTTTATAGTGACATGTACAATAATACAAATAATAATAATTGTATTTCATGTTTATAAAATTATTTAAGATGATTTTTAAAATAATTCTTAACTAAAAAAATTCAATTTAAATAAATATAAAAGATATGTAGGGCTATATTTAACTGAGAGTTTTAGATGATTTATATTAAAATGAAAAATCCACTGTCATTTAACCATGAATTAAAAAATAAAGAGAAATTGCTAAGAATAACATAAGTTAAGTACCACTTTGCAAAAATACACACTATCAAAAATAGTAACATATGAGTTTATATTTTAGTGATTATCGTTTTGGGTTTAGTGTTAAAGGGGTGAAATTGAGTTTCTAAATGTTTTATAAATATTTAGAAAAAATAATTTAGTATATTTTCATCAAAATTTAAAGGTATTTTTGAAAATTGTCATTCATTAAAGGTAAATTTGCAAAGTGATATCAAATTTATGCTAGAATTGCAATTTCCCACAAAATAAATTATTTAAAAACATTGTGAAATCCATTGTTATTGAAAATTATTTAAGAGCAACTTTTCAAAGTATTATAAAACCAAATAAATTATTTATTTTGATAGGTTGCTCTTAAAACACTTTCAATAACAGTGGATTTTAATACAAATAATCTAAAACTCTCAGTTAAATACAACCTTACATATTTTGTTTATTTATTTAAATTGAATTTTTTTAGTTAAGAATTACTTTAAAAATCATCTTAAATAATTTTATAAACATGAAATACAATTATAATTATTTGTATTATTGTACATGTCACTATAAAACCTCAAAAGTTTTTTTAAAAGTAAAAATATTCTATATTGGTTATATCTAACTTAAGAATATGTTAAATTATAATTTTATTTTAAAAGAAATTGTTGTTTTTAATTCTTCAAGTATTTTTAATCGGCAAATTAAATACTCAAGTATTATATGCGCATATTTATTCCTCAACTAATTATTGACTGCGCAAAATTATGATTAGAATAGACGGAAATCGTTATCTTTCTGTTAAATAGTTAACGGTTGACTATTTCGGTCATAATTTCGCGCAGTCAACTATTAGTTGGGGAATAATTTTGCGCGAGCAATAGTTGAGTATTAAAATTGCCGATTTCAAATACTTCGGGAATTAAAAGCCCATTTTCCCCGAAATAGGATGGCGTTTTCAACTCTTTCTAATTATAGCTGTTACTTAAACTTAAGTGAAAATCGTAAACATTCAAGAATTTTTAAATGTTATTTGTTTAAAATGGTTAGAAGAAAGTTAATTCAATTGAAACAATCAAGGGAAAATAGTTCTAAAAATATAGTCCGCGTATGATATGATCTTTGCTTGGAAGCTAGACATCCTTGACCTCTATTCGTCTAAACATTATTTTGAAAAAAATGACTCATATATATTTTATTATACTTCAAACAAGGACATTATGAAAACACACAAAGATTAGAGATATATATCTATACATACTAGCACGTAGTTCTCTCATGACTTTATTACGTTTCTAACAAAATCAACAGCCTTATTAACTGCAGGTAGCACTAGAAGTGGAAAGTCAAGTAATTGAAAATAAGTTAAAACACAAAAATATACAAACGAGAAAGCCTCTTGGTTAAATATACAAAAAAACAGGGATCGAGTAAAAACAAAAAAAAAATACAATAAAAACAAAAAAATAACTACGAAATATATATACAAAACATATACCCAACCAAACAATCAAAATAATAGAATAAGTAATCATGAAGTAGTCAAACCCAACGACATTAACACTCAAAGCACAATAGAAGTGTATAAAAAATGATTCACATGTGATTCATAAAAAGAATTTAACCAAATTTTAAACCCACCAAAATTAAACTCAATTTAACATATATTAAAGGCGAAAGTAACATATCCCGCACGAAGCGCGGTTTTTATATATATATATAATAATAAAGTAGACATCTCTCACTCTTCATACTGCCACATCATGAGCATTTTGCGCCACTTGTCACACCCAAAATGCAAACTTTCATATGTTTTATGCTCTCAAATTCGTCTGGGCTTCTGTGGGCAATTGGGGTTTCTTTTCTTAAAACAAGAAATGGCCGTGTGTGAATAGGCTTTATAACAAATAATGTATTACAAGCCCATGAAAAAGTTAGGTTTCTTCTTCTTCGTTAGGGGGGAGGGGGGATCATGTCCCTGAGACTTTCTGGGAACACATCAACCTCGATGATAAATCTCTTTCTTGCTTACTCAAATTTTAAATGGGAATGGTTTGATCATCACCGATATTTGATATCACCCAGAGTGGTTTAGTTATATGATTTTTTGATTGGGAATTATTGGTTAGGTTAAATCTTCAATTATTTGTCTTCTATAGAAGGAATGAGCGTTATAAAGGTTTTCTGTAGAATTATTATGAAGTATTGCCTATTATTGTATTTGGCTGAACCTGCTTGAGATGCAAAGCAAAATGTAAAATATCAATGAAATAAATAAAATTAACTGAGGATAAATACTATTAACCAGCTTAGTATGTTGGTATTCAGCTCAAGATTCATAACTCTTCGATGGCAGTAAAGATAAAATTCTTATACGGTACTGCTTCAAGTGAGAACATAAAATGGTGCAATTTCATATATAATTTGATGTCTGGTTCACAAAGAGCGACTTTTGGCTTTACTTTAAGATTCCAAGAATAGGTGATGGGGAAATAGACAATTCTAAAAGGGAGTTTGGAAAACATCTTAAGTTTAAGATCAACTTAAAACATGCAAATAAAAATATGGATACATAAATATTATTCTAATACTGTTATAAAAAGCTTAGTTGACGACCGGGTGATTGTGGTCGAGTGGTAAGGAGACGGGACTGGGACGCCAACACGTTTCAGGTTCGATCCGTGGGCTGCACCTCCCCTTGGGGATTAGTCTGAGCCTCTCCATGGGCTTGGGATACCCCCAGGTTAATCAAAAAAAAAAAAAAGCTTAGTTGACACAATGTCAAGTATTTGAAAAGAAAACCGAACAACATGAAATTTTACATTTTATTAGGTTTCCCAACCTTCTTCTCAATTTCTTATAAGATCTTTCAATTTTTTAAAAAGATTCACTTTAATATTGTACTATAGTGATGCAAAAATTTCGTGCATGCACTTAATTATTGGCACAAAGTTTAGAAATGCAAAGTCGAGTGTGGCTTCTTCGAATATATATAGATTTACGAAAATAGATTCACTTCATGCTTAAATATGGTTAGTCCTACTGGCTGGAAATATTGTTTCATCTTTAATTGGTTTTAAGGAAAAATAATAATAATTATATGTAATATGGTTTATCTGGAAATTAAATAAAAGAGAACTCCAATTTTACCACAAATTTGATATCATTTTTCAAATTTATCTTTAAATGATTATCATTTTCATAAATATCATAAATTTTGTGATTGAAAAAACTATATTAACTCTTTTAAATCATTAATAAATGTTTAATGATCATTTATAAAAATTTATAAACTCAACCCTAACACTTAAAAATTAAAATCTAACCAATAATCAATAAAAACTAAACTGAAATATTAATATATTTTGATTGAAAATATTTTGAAAAATTGTAGGCAATTTATAGTATTTCAAGAAAATTCTCTTAAGTATAATAAAATCTACAAAATTAAAACAAACATGTATCTTTCTAATTAATAACAATTAGTTTTAGGTTTTTAAGTTACATATATAATTAAAATTATTATTTGTTATAATGAATTAACTATTATTTTCATATTATATATTTCTAAAACAATATCACTAAACTCGAGAAATAAACTTATAAAAGTGCAAAAATCCATATTTACGTGTTAAATTGAGTTAACTATAGTCCTAAATTTTACATTCTACTTACCATAAAAATTAAAATAGATCAAATATCGAGAATAAAATAAAGCAATTACATTTTTTGGTTCTTTAATAGTTAAACAACTAAATGTTTTATAAAAAGGATAATAACAAAAATAGTAAAAGTTAATGTAACTTATAATTAAAATAAATTAGATATTTTAAAATTTTAATTAAATAATTATAGTGATAAAAGAAATATCTGAGTAATGTGAACATAAGATCTAAAGTTATTGTATCCAAATAATTGTAAAAAACAAAAATAAATGCTATATGCTAACTTAATAATCTCAATTATAATTTCAATACTGATATTAAACAAGAAGTATATACTTCAAGAGTTCAAGGAGAAATGCATTTTAAAATTTACGACAACAAACAAAAAGGTAAAAGAGTAAAAATAGATGACTTATACAAAACAAATATATTAGAAAAATCTACACCAACATAATAAAAATAGAACATAGTTTCATTAAAGCAATCACAACAATCATATTATAAACCTTAATTAACCGCAACGGAATTGAGGTTGAATCATCTTAGAATAAACACAATCAACGTAAAATAATGATAGGAAGATAAAGAAAAATAAAGAAAATAACTATCCACAAATAATATAAAACCAATTTTTATAGGGAATTTGTCAAATATGACTCAAAACTTGATTTTAAATGCAAAAGTATACCTAAACATCAATCAAATGCAAAACTAACCCAAAAGCCTTGTGAAATTACAACCAGCCCCTTATGATCAAACAAAAAAAACAGAATTTATTTTTACGAATATAACTCTGGGAAGTCTTCTGAGTTTGTGTAAGTCTTCTAGACGACTTCCCTCGAAGTCTTCCAGACGACTTCCCTAGAAGTCTTTCAAACGACTTCCGTGGAAGTCTTCCACACGAACGACTTCCTTGATCTTAAAAATAATTTATAAATTTTATAAAAAATATTTTTCAGGTGAAAAAATTTAAAATCATGTAATTATAAACATTTGAAAATGATATAAATTAAGATATAGTAAACTTGAATTATTTTTTAACATAGATGAGTGAATGTAGTGAGTCATGGTATTATTTGGTTTAGGGTTTGATAACATATGTTGTAGTCTTGTTTGTATTCTTAGGATTAAATTTTGGAAACTTAACATTTTTATTCAAAAATTAATTTTTTACCTATATGTATTTAGTTATGTATATATTAAACACTTTTTAGGTTGAATTTGATTATAATAAAGTGTTTAGTTAGTTAATTAAGTTGAGAATTTATATTTAGGGTTTAGACGACTTCCAGGAAATCGTCTGATGAATAATATGTACATCAGACGACTTCTGGGAAAGTCTTCTGGACGAATAGTAAATTTAGGGTCGAGAAGACTTACTTGAAAGTCTTTTGGAAGACTTACTTGAAAGTCTTCTAGAAGACTTAATTGAAATTCTTCTGATTCGAAAATATTTAACTTTATTGAAATTTGTGTCTTCTTATATAAAGAAAATTTACACACTTTTTTCCTCTCAAATGGTTACAAAAAATGTAATGTTTCTCATTCTAAAACTCTCCACCCTCTCTCTAATCTTTTTGAACTTAAAAACACCAATGTCTATATCAATTTCTCATTTTTATCTCATGTCTTTCTCGCTGAATTATTTTGTTTTTGCAGGTTTTTCATTACATGGTTCTCATCTTCCACTCTTTTAAATGTAGATTTATAAGTAAGATTTTTTTGTATTTGGTAACCCATTGTTGATTAAAGATCTTATCTTTTAATTTTTTTTTGTTGTTTTAAGTTATTACCTTATTTTTGAAGTTTTTCTATGTTTTGAAGTCATTTGAATACTTTTGGTAAGTCTTTGGTTGCTTAAAGCTCTCACATTTTTTCCAAACTAAAACTTTTTATTAATTTATCATTTTTTGTCTCATATCTTTCTCACTAATTCATCTTGTTTTGCAGATTTTTTATTACATGGTTCCCATCTTATATTACTTTAAAGGTAGATCTATCTTTTTGAATATGTATTTTGTGTGTTCTTTAAATGTAGAAATCTCATCTTCCACTCATTTTCTCTGTTTTGATGTCTTTTGAACGTTTTTGGAATTGCAGGTTTTTCAGATCTGTGTCAGACTTTGGAAGTCGTCCAGGAAGTCGTCTCTCAAGTCAACTGGAGTCCAAGCTTGTTTTTGTGGAGGAATGATCTAGAATAATTTTGTTTATAGTCATTTTGTGATTTGTAGGTGTACACTTTTAATTGTAATTTTTTTTTTGTAAATTTAAAGCGATATTCATGTCTATAGTATTATCTTGCCAAAACTACATGACATTATTGAAGTTATTGATACAACTTTAATATCCAAACACAATAATGCAAAAATAGTCAAATTTACTACAACTAAGGGAGAAAAATTCTCAAGAAAACTTAGCTAAATTCACAACATATCAAATATTACATAAGTTCAAACATTTAACAGTTTCACTGGAAGACTTCGAGGAAGTTTTCTAGAAGACTTCTAGGAAGTCTACTGGAAGACTTAAATTTAAAGCGGAAAATTGAAATTTGAGCGGGAAATTTAAAGCGGTAAATTGAAATATAAGCGAAAATTTACATTTAGGCGGGAAACTCAAATTTTAAGTGAAAATTGAAATTTTAAATTTCATGAAAGTTAAAAAGTGTATCTTATGATTTAAGATGATACATTAAACCATATTACTTTATATTTTTGAAGTTACTTAACACTTTTGAAAAATATATCTTTAAGTTACTTAAATACTTGAATTAACAAGAAAATGTTAAAAAAGTCTTTATAGTTTTAGAGAAAATGACACTTTATTAAACATTGATGTAGACGACCTCCACAGAAGTCGTCCAGAAAACTTCCAAGGAAGTCGTCCAGAAGACTTCCAAGGAAGTTGTTCAGAAGACTTACACGGAAGTCGTTGAAAAGGTCATTTTTACAATTGAAAATTTACAAAGGAAGATTTCGAGAGAGGTCTACTCTACAGCAGACTTCTTTGGAAGTCATTCCGTTGTAAATAGTGCCTTACTTTTTTTCCAAAAAAATCTCGAAAATATCAGAGAAGACCTCCATGTAAGTCGTCTAGGACAAACATGTTAGTTTTGCAATTGACCAAATTGTGTTAGAAATTTTACTTTTTCCAAACGATTTACTTGGATGAAAAAAAAACTTAAATATTTAATATCAACTAGACGACTTATATGTAAGTCGTCTCAGGTTACTTTTGCAATTAGAAAATAAAACTTAAATATTTAATTTTAACTAGACTCGTCCGTGA
Organism: Moricandia moricandioides; assembly: GCA_905132885.1. Classification (NCBI taxonomy): domain Eukaryota; kingdom Viridiplantae; phylum Streptophyta; class Magnoliopsida; order Brassicales; family Brassicaceae; genus Moricandia; species Moricandia moricandioides. Next base: position 9,995 of record CAJHQQ010005372.1, read on the forward strand.
GACGAATTACATGGAAGTCTTCTGTGATATCCAAGGTTTGACTAGAATATCAGAAACATTCTCTGGAAGACTTCCGCGTAGGTCGTCTGACTAAAATTAAATATTTAAGTTTTATTTTTCAAATGCAAAAGTAACCTCAGAGGACTTACATATAAGTCGTCTAGTAAATATTAAACAATTAAGTTTTTTTTCAGCCAGACGACTTACAGTATGTAGTGTAGGAAAAGTCAAATTTCTGACACAATTTGGTCAAATGCAAAACTAAGTTGTTTATCCTAGACGACTTACCGAGAGGTCTTCTATGCTATTTTTGAGATTTTTTGTTAACAAAGAAAACTCGAAGACTTCCAGATAAATCATCTCTAAAATACATATAAAAGTCAATTGCAAAACTAACATCTGCATTGACCAGACGACTTCCGTGTAAGTCTTCTACGTCCAGAAGACTTACACGGAAGTCGTATAGGACAACAAATCTGGAAAAAATTGATTTCATACCTTAAATTAGTGAGATAACTTCCTTAACACACATAACTCTTCTCCAAGCACACATAAGCTCAAATGAAAGTGACCCACCAAGAATCATAAGTTTGAATCAAAATCTTGATTTTTTAAGATGAATATAGAGAGAAAGTGAAAAAGATTTAGTTTTTGAGCATAAGAAATGTGATAAGAGGATTGAAAACCGATTTTTAGGTGCATTAAGAGCTTCAAATTGGTTGTTCATGGTGGTTGGTGTATTGATGGCAATGACATTATTGTAAATATTTGATGAAGATGAGGATGATAGAGTAAAATACTCATTTTTGAAAAAAGAAAAATAAAGTAATGGCATGTTCTTGAATAATCAGAACTTTAGGGTGAATAGGGCAAATGAAAATTTCAGAAAAATCATGGGTTGGTTTTGTGTTTACCTTCAAGTTTTGAGTCATTTTTGCAAAAAACCTATCTTTTAAAGTAAAAACAAATTATGAAAATATAATGTACAAACTTTTACGCGAAGCGCGGGTTAACCCTTAATATATATATATATATATATATCGGGTTTCCGTTTACTTTTCCTTTAAAAGAACAATAAATAAATAAAAAATGGATATCTGGACCAATTTAGTTTATATGTAAATTATTTTATTTTCTAGATATATATATATATATATATATATATATTATTCACATAATAATCGGGTACCCATAACCGACTTGAAATCGGTGATACCCGATCCAAAACCTAAACCAAAATCTATTAATACCTATTAGCTATAAAATTTATTTTTGCGAAAGACCGGAACCCGATCGGATTCTACCTGAACCCGATCCAAATATCCGAAATTCCAATCCTAATTGAAATATTAAAATTTCAAATATATTAGTAATATTTTATATATGGTCATTAAATGATTTCGTATTACTTACAAAATTTTTAGAAACTCTTTCTAAAACTAAAATTTTAATATAACTATATATTTTGTACTAATTATATGGTATTTTAGTTATCTTAAGCCTTTTTGGTTTGTTAATGGAGGATTTAGGTACATTGACACAATTGTTTTGGGTTGAGTTTGGTGCGCAAAATGATGTTTATCAATATTTTATCAATCTTTTGGTGTTACTCGTCTTCCAGTATCTATTTTACCTTTTTTCTGCCATCTTTCACACACATCGACGACCGTTTACACAACATTTGAGTCTCAAAAACAAACTCACAAGATTTGCAGTGTTTTCTTTAAAATTATTATGTTTAAAATCTTGTGAAAACATAGAAATAAATCTCTTATATATTATTACCAGGAGCGTTATAACATGTTTTGGTAGTCATGTGTCATTATTATGATCATTCTTTGAATCTTAGAAAAATTGGTTGGTTTATTTAAACGTGTATGATACTTTTTTATTAAATTAAAGTAGTGTATAAAAAATAATTATTTATTATTTTCTTAAATAAAAATTATGGAGTTACCTAATATGGTTAACAAATATATGACGATTAATGATTTAATAAAGATCTGATAACAATTTTTGTATCCTCCATCATTTTTGTTTAATTTTATATTCTTAAAAGAAATTAAACAATCATATTAAGCATATAATAAGAACATTTAGATTGTTTCTTATATGTTATATTTTAAAATTTTTAAACGAATGTAAATTACTAAGACAATTAAAAATTCACATTGAAATTTTTGTGATTAATGGTTTAATTTTTCAACAACATACAGACGATCATAAAATCATATAAATATGAAGTTTTATTTAATATATATTCAGATTATATATATATGTCTATATATTGAAAAATCGTTTAAATTAAAATATATATCATATATAAAATAGATAAACATATTAATTTCAAAATTTTCATTTAGTAGGAAGCCTCAATTAATAAATCTTTATATTAATAAAAATAATATTTTTGTTACAACAAATACAAATATGTTAATAAAATCATATGAGTACAAAGCCTCAATTAATAAATATTCATATTAAAATATGCTATATATATCTAGTCAATATCTTTTAATTTTTATTATATACCTATTATATAAATAAAGTTATTTTGTTTTTTTACCAACAAAATGTTTTGTAAAATAAAAAGATGGATTGTTTTTATTTATGTGATTACTCTAATTTAATTATATATGGAATAGTTAACCGTTTCTTAATTATTAATATATTTATTATTGCATATACGTAAATGAATAAAAAATAAAAAATAATATGTATAAATAATTTGTATACACAATTAATGTTCATTACGCACAACCGCGGATCTCAAATGTTATTTGATTATATCATTTTAAAAATATAATTATTTATATAAAAGTGAGATAATAAATTATAACATCCAGATGATATCATTGAAGCCCAATATAAATTAAATAGGTCATAAAAAATAAAATATTAACAAAACCTTACTCATCAACCTTATATTGATGCTCTATGACTATATGTTTGAAGATTTATGACATGATAGTTAAACAATCAAAATATATTTAACAATTATTAATATAAAAATATATTCAACAATTATTAATATATAAATTTCCGTCAGTTATACTTTCTTAATCTTAAACACACAAATCTTCCGTCCCACATTTACTTTATGGTTTGAGGTTAGCCCATAAAGATTAATTGAATTATTTTGGTAAAGAACTTAGATAGTCTACTGGTTTGATAGTCGTATTGGGCTATCCATAAGTCCAGGCTAAGTGTTTTAAAAGACCTACATCATAGAAACTTGGCCTGCCATAGAGATTAAAACGTAAATAAACAACAAACGTTTGCCAACTGTTCATTATCGCTATAGAGAAAATAGCTAGATGTACAAGATTAATTATTTCTCGATGTAAACAGAAACTATTGTTTAGAAACTATAATCAAGAATAAATTTATTTTATAAAAATAAAATAATAAAAATTGATAAGACCAAAACATATATATCATCTAATCTATTAAATTAGGGTCCTATTTGTATATACTACTAACAAGTCATAGTAGGATCACTTAAAGAATTAGTTAATATGACATATTTGATTATTTACATTAATAATAAACCAGCTCTAAATTTAAATTTTACTTTTAATTATAACAAAATCTGTTCAGAAATAATCTAACAAAATCTTACTTAAAAATTTAAATATTTTTTAAAAATAACACATTAATAAATTTTTTAATTATTAATATAATATTATTATAAATCAAAGTTAACTAAGATTTTATTATAAAACAAGAAAATAAAAATTATATACTGTTTTTTTATAAATTCTATAAATATATTCTAGATTATATATAAATAGCAGTGCTACATGAATTAAATATGATAAATTTTTAAATAGGTAATTTAACAATTTTTAAATTTCTAAATTTTTCATTTAAATAAATTATCACTCATCATTAAAATGGCTTAAAATTCATAAACTATATAATATGTTTATACAAAATAAATGTATCAATATAGGTTAAACTTATATATATATATATATACAACTTTTTATTTATTTTGAAACTCTCAACAATATATTGTTTAAAAATGTTTGTATACCAAAATATAATAGGTTATTTAAACTCAAAATCATAATATTGAAAATTTTACAAAAGATAAAATCATAGATAATAAAGAATAAATTTTTGAAATGCACCACGAAAAAAATATTTATATATGTTGTTAAAATTAAAGCAATCTAATATTTTGAAGTCTTAATTTTTAAAAATAAAGCTTAATATCATAACATCCAAAAAATATCTTATATCAATAAAATTTACTAAAATAATATGATAGATACTACTATGTATAAAATTTATTAAAAAAATAAGGCTATATTATTTAAAGAAAACAGTTTTTTTACTTATAAATCCCGTAAAATACTAAAATGATATATGTTAAAGTATATTTTCTTATACACAACATGTAAATAGAAATGATCTTAAATATACTTATTTTATATATATAGTAAAGAACCTAGATAGTGTAATGGTTTGATAGTGGTATTGGGCTATCCATAAGTCCAGGCTAAGTGTTTTAAAAGACCTACATCATAGAAACTTGGCCTGCCATAGAGATTAAAACGTAAATAAACAACAAACGTTTGCCAACTGTTCATTATCGCTATAGAGAAAATAGCTAGATGTACAAGATTAATTATTTCTCGATGTAAACGGAAACTATTGTTTAGCACCAGATGAACTCATATGTATCATAACTTTCAAGAAAAAAATTATAACTTAATGATGGTTGAAGAAGATTAGCTTCGGTTTTGTGATTAGGCACTCATGTTTCTTTAGAATGCAGTAAGACCTGATAATTTTTAGTGAAATTGGCAACCACAAGTAAAGAAGAATATTACAAAAATAAAGAAGAATACTAGTCTGGTTCAAAAAAAGAAGAATATTATATGGTTTTCTCTAGAGCCATCTATAAAAAGTGTTTAGAGCCAATCTAAAAAGTGCATTCTGTTTGTGAGTACAACAAGGGATGGGACGTGTAGTTTATTTTTCTGGAAGACATTGGCATCAGGTAGGGCATTATCGTCGAATCCAATTTGTTTGTTTGTTAAAGCTTTTGGTTAGTGTACTTACGTTGGATCTTTGGAGGATTGTACACTAAGTACCAGGTGGGATTGTAGCAGGTCTTACTTGATTACAAAAGTAAAGAAGAATATTATATGATTTTCTCTAGAGTTACAACTGTTGCATGCAATATAATAAACCTATCCATGCAATGTTTCGATAAATGGTTTGGCTTGACGTGGGGGCTTCAGTTGTCACTAAACATGTAACATGATTCACATGTGTGGAACCACACACTATCATACGTCTAATTTCCTTTCAGACCAACATTATTGGTGCTTTCTTGATTGCTCATATATTGTGATCAAACGTAAGAGATAAATATATAGAGCTATACTTTCTTGAAAGTCAAAGATATTCTAATTAATTATATTTTATTAAAAAAGCTTGGGAAAAACCACTTAACTAGAACAATATGAATGAAATTGCAAACATAATTAATTAGAGCTATTAAAAGTAGAAAAAAACCCGGAGAGATAGACGCAAGGCTACACTTAAATCATTAAAAGAGTGTACTGAAAATTGAGAACAATGAATCTCTTGTGAACACAATGCCAGTAGAGCTTCAGTTCTAGGCCTTCTTGGAGATCCAAGGAATACTTCATGATACTCCAACCTTTTCCAAAAACATATTTGTCGTTAAGTAGCTTCATGGTGACTTTGTATTCGTCTTCTTCTGTTGCATCATAAACTTCCACTTCCATACCGTTTTTTAAACCTTCAGCTGTAACACCATCCATCACCGCCAGAACTGACTCAATTTCTTGTTTCGGTAACACCAAACTGTTTACAAAATCACTCTTTGTGAGCTGTTTTGTTATTATCATAGCAGGATCGATGGGTTCAAGAGGATTAATGGGATATAAAGCACCAATCATAGCAGGAGCAGTGGGTTCAAGAGGATCAATGGGATGTAAAACACCAACCGTATCCATTTTTTTTTAAAAGAAAAAACTAGAGACAAAGCTTTTGAAAGTAAAAGAAAGAATGATACTCGTGTAATTTTCTTTGTCATAGACACAAACATATATATATATACAAGGATTAACCTTAGAAGAAAGGAAATACAAGAAAAATAGGAACTTCAAGGAAATCAGAAATATTCCGATTTTTTTTTAAGAAGGGGAATCAATCATCCATATTTTTTGTTAAATGTTCTAATAATTCTGAAATGAAAATGGAAAGAGGAGCAATGTAGCTTGGAAAGCAAGTCATGTATGTTTACATAAAGCATAACAAGAAGAATCGAGATACAAGAGAAAAACAAATAGGAAAATCTCTCGTTGACAAAACTGAAAATTGTCTAATATTTTTTATTGGAAATTTTGTTACATGAAAACTCACGACATGGCAACGGTATTTGTGATGAGAAAGTTTAAACATGTCTCTCATTTACTCAGCAAAAATCTGCAACAACTTTAGGACTTGGAATCTTGTGCTGTGTTAGTTGATACTTGACTCTTATAGCTTAGAGATTCCAAATCACAAGTAGGGCAGTGGTACCTAAAATTTGCTTCTAACATTGAGCAGAACAGTAGAATAACAAGTGCATTCCGGCTAAGTAGATACTATACTATTATATGTATCTCTTCAGCCAAAGAGTTCAGTTTTGAAAATTATTCAACCTTTGATGTTGATATTTTTTTTTGGTGATAAAAGTACTTATCTTTTCCACAACATGCAGGGGGATACTGTTTTCATGTTTGTAGTGTCTAATCAAATTATTTGGACGTTGTGTCTTCTCAAACTAAAAGTCTTGAAACATGTAATAGAGTTAGTCTAATTTTTCCTCTGATCTCAGTGCCTTGCGTTTATGGCAGTGCGGATAATTCCATGACAATTTGGTGCCTTTAACAAGTTAACAACTTGTATGTTTCATAAGAACGATAGATAACATAGCAAACCATTAAAACCAAACACCCGTACAATGTTATCAAATGAGTAGAAGTTGTTCTGCCCACACAGAATCTGTAATCTCTCCTCCATACCAATCACTTGAGTTTCATTGCTGCAAACGTTTTGGTGATCCACAGAAACAAACTAAAAAAACACATTGCAAGAGAACTGGTGGATAGCTTACTTCACCAAACACTGCTCTTAGACCTTTGATTCGCTTAGCTTCAGAAAGCACTGATTCCTTGGAAAATACATCCAATTCATCCTTGATCTGTTTATTCACTATGGCTTCGATCTTTCTCAAATCTTCAGGATCAACAGGCTTGTTAGACAATCATAACAGACCATCCATATCAATATGAAAACGAAAACAACTTATTGAAGAATGTATCGTGGGAAAAATCAAAACGCAGTTTTTCTAGCCTCTAGATTAGTCTTCCATCATGTGAATGTAATTCCTAACACTAAATAACAAGCCTCATGCTTGATTCAACACTAGATCACATGATAACTGTAGTGATACACAGCCTTCCATCTTTGCTCAAACTTTCTCAGGAAAAACAGAGACTGTTCACTGTCTTGAATGAATGAGCACCAGTTATGATTTAATTGACTTGATAAGAATCTAACAAAGTGAAAACTGCATTTAAAGAAACATTAACATTGAGTACTATTTAGTGTAGTTAAAAAACCATAAATATGAAAATACACTACTCAATCTGCTAGACTTTTCAACATCATAAAGACAAAAGAACCATTACAGCATTGTTTTAGAACGTTTTGACGAGAGGCTAAACAA
>CAJHQQ010005373.1:0-17748 GCA_905132885.1 Moricandia moricandioides
GTCTGGTCCATATCATCTTCTTCATAGTAACTTGGTTCTTGCATCCATTCAGCTTCATCATTAAGTTCATCTAAGATTAGCTCATCTTGGATTGCATCAACCTTGTTCATGATTGTGGCGACCAAGTATGAAGAAAGGTGGGGACTTTAAGCATGGAGAGTCCAAGGGAAGATCCATGGAGGAAGGAGATGTTGGGTCGCAACCAGTAGCTCCTATTCTTGCCATGAATCAAAGGTGGTCAAGGAACTAACACTAGTTCCTTGTTTGTAAGAAACCTATTGTCCCTTGAATAAAGCTTGATACTTTATGAACTGAATGTGTTGTGTGATGTGTTTGAAACCTGAGGATATGTTTAAAGATTGCTAGATGTAAATGTTTAGAATCTGTCCCAGGATGCTTGAATGAGACTCACTTGATTGAATGAGATTTTAAAATGCTTACTTAAGTTCTAAATGATGCTTGACATGATATTAGATAGTATGTTCTGAATCTGCTTGCATACATGAATAGAAACTTGTTAAAGTAAAGCATTTGGGTCTGGTATTTGGAAATGGTAATGATGCTTAGTCTCTGTTCTAAATGAATGTTTTGCTAGGATGATAGATAGTTGTATCTAATCCAGATTGCATTCATGAATAGAATAGGTTAAGGCTGTTGCATTCTATTGTCATGGTTACTGCCTTAAGATTGAGACATCTAGACTTAAGTCTAATGGTCGTTTAAGGCAGGAAAGGATTGCCTATTTGCTTGGGATAGTTCCTGATGTGTTCATCCATATCATTTAGAGAGTGGAAAGCATACATTAGATGGATCTTAATGATAATAAGAATTTGTCTAAGTGCAAAGCTTGTGACATTGGAGATCAAACTTGATGATTAGTCAAGGTTTGATCCCAATGCAAGTATGTCTTATCTTGTCTGGAGTTTGAGTGTTGTTTCAGGTTCACAAGGAGTGTCACTTGTTCAGCATCTATCCAGAACAAAGAGGAAGGCTTGCCCATTGCTGAGGCAGCGGAGAGTTGTTGGTGCTTGTGCATGAAGCCAGTAGTCTTAAGCGCAGCTGTTGGGAGTGATGTGCTCCTGGTTCAGTGAAGATGCACAAGGCAAGGTCATCACTGAAGCTTAAGGAGGCTGGTGACCTGAGGGTACTTAAAGTTGAAGACATGAAGGTGGATCAGTGACTTAAGCGCAACTGTTGGGGTGATGTGCTCCTGGTTTTGATGCTCATTGAGGCTCACTTTCAAGCTTGAACCTAGACTCAATTCAAGCTTGAGGTGGAGACTTGAGTGAGCTACCTTATGATCTAAAGTTCAAGACCTGGTTCCTCCTCACCATTGCACAAGGAATAGAAGATGGAGCCATCCGGGTTTAGACATTGGCAAGTCTAGACAAGAGAAGTGTTCAGAGCACTCTTGGCTGTGTGAAGAAGAAGATTACTCTACAATGCGGCTTCTGAAGTGAGGTGGTTGAAGAGATAGCTGAGGCATCTACCAGCATACCATTCAAGGTGGCAAGATCAGAAAGGAATGGGCAGTGGTGTGTTGATCAAGATCATGAAGCTGTCATCCATCCAAGCTTGGGTCTTCCTGAAGACTCAGTCCCAAGCTTGAGGGGGAGTATTAAGATGCTTCAATGATCTTTGAAGATGGAGTCCTTGGTGGTTATTCAAGAAGAAGAAGCAACCAAGGCTGAGAATGAAGATGGTACTCAATGGAGTTTGTATTTAGGTAATCCGAGCACTTAAACCCAACAGAAGGTTGGGTGAAAGGGGGAGAGACCAAGATCAGTGTGAGATGAGCTAGAAGAGCTCAAGAAGACTTTGTGATGTGAAAGGAATGTAGGATTAAACTTGCATCACAGTGAGGGCCATGATCCAGGGTCTTTGTGTCCATCACAATGATCCAAGACACAAAGACCCATTGGCCAATCCCTAGGCCTTGAGGACTTTACTCTTTTTCCCTCATCAAGGTTTTATCCCAAAGGGTTTCCTTGGTGAGGTTTTTAATGAGGAAGCTCTTCAAGGTTCCAAGCTTGACTTATGATCACTAGAGTCAAGCTTGAGGAGGAGTGTTAACTTGAAGAGATGACAATAAACAAGTGAGAGATGAGATGGAGCAAAAGAAGATAAAGTGGTGTGAAGGATCTTGTGCAACATGTATTGAGAAGGCTGTGGACAGCTTCTAAGTGTGCAAGAGACTGAGGAACATCAAAGAGAAGTCTAATAAGGACCTTGGGGAAGCTTTGATGAAGAGATGGGATCAAATGGTCGATGTTTGGGTGAGGTGTACGGATGGTCGTACGGCTGTACGGACTGTACGGACCATATGGACCAACCTCGACCCAGAAACATCAATACTCGACCATTTGAACTTAAAAGATGGTTTTGGGTCTAGGGCAAGTTAGGGAATGATATGGAATCCTAAAATGCACAAGACTTGTAACCCAAGGAAGCTTCAAGACTTATGATCCAAGGAAGGGTTAAGTTTGTGAGAAAGATCAAAGACTTGGGACTAAAGAGAAGGTTTGGGCAAGCAAGATAGATACCTTGGTATATTCGACCAAGGGAGCTTCCTGGAAGGTGCTGAGGTTTGGATAAGGTTATCCACTTAGAAAGGAAGAAAGGAAGAGCTTATGGATAACCTTATCCACTCGCCAAAAGCAAAGGAAGAGCACCAGCCATGGACAGCCTGTCCAAGCATGTGTGCATTCCTGGCCAAGTATTTCAAATTAGTCTTGTTGACCTCACATGCTTAGGTTTAGCCTTGTTGTAGCTCTCATCTCCCTATATAATGTTATCTTTGTCGAGTGTAATCAGTAAGGGAGTAAGGGGGATTTCCCCTCTCCACTTCCAGAAATAAAGCTTAGTGTTCTTGAATCAAATCCTTCTTTAGTCTACCCCTTTCTTAGTCTTTTAATCTATCCAAGTCTCCTTTAGTCTCTGATTCTGGTTCAAGTAAACACAAGCAAACCAGATCTCTTTCTCATCATCATTTCTAGTTCATCACTGCCTTAGAGGCTTGTTCATCACACACAAACCAGGGTAAACTGGTTTCATTTGTATCAAGAAGAAATTGCCAAATCTCCAAACAGGGTAAACTGGAATCACTTCGGTTAAAAGTGGGATAACTTCTTCATCATTACTCCTATGATCTTGATTCAACTTCAGGGTGATTCTACACTGATTAATGAGTCCAAATCAAGCTTCTTACATCGTGATTCATTTTGGTTTTATTAGTATCAAGAATAAATTGCCAAATCTCCAAACAAGGCAAACTGGAATCACTTCAGTTAAAAGTGGGATAACTTCTTCATCATAAGTCCAATGATATTGATTCAACTTCAGGGGGATTCTACACTGATTTATGAGTCCAAATCAAGCTTCTTACATCGTGATTTATTCTGGATTTATTAGTATCAAGAAGAAATTGCCAAATCTCCAAACAGGGTAAACTAGAGTCACTTCGGTTAAAAGTGGGATAACTTCTTCATCATAACTCCTATGATCTTGATTCAAATTCAGGGTGATTCTAAACTGATTTATGAGTCCAAATTAAGCTTCTTACATCGTGATTCATTCTGGTTTCATTTCTATCAAGAAGAAATTGCCAATCTCCAAAAATGGGTAAACTGTAATCACTTCGGTTAAAAGTGGGATAACTTCTTCATCATAACTCCTATGATCTTGATTCAACTTCAGGGTGATTCTACACTGATTAATGAAGTCCAAATAAAGTTTCTTAAATCTTTATTCATTCTGGTTTTGATTAGAATCAAGAAGAAATTTCCAAATCTCCAAACAAGGTAAATTTGAGTCACTTCGGTTAAAAGTGGGATAACTTCTTCATCATAACTCCTATGATCTTGATTCAACTTCATGGTGATTCTACACTGATTTATGAGTCCAAATCAAGTATCTTACATCGTGATTTATTCTGGATATATTAGTATAAAGAAGAATTTGCCAAATCTCCAAACAGGGTAAACTGGAGTCACTTCGGTTAAAAGTGGGATAACTTCTTCATCATAACTCCTATGATCTTGATTCAAATTCGGGGTGATTCTAAACTGATTTTATGAGTCCAAAATCAAAGCTTCTTATATCGTGATTCATTCTGGTTTCATTTCTATCAAGAAGAAATTGCCCAAATCTCCAAACATGGGTAAACTGTAATCACTTCGGTTAAAAGTGGGATAACTTCTTCATCATAACTCCTATGATCTTGATTCAACTTCAGGGTGATTCTACACTTATTAATGAGTCCAAATCAAGTTTCTTAAATCTTTATTCATTCTGGTTTGGTTAGAATCAAGAAAAATTGCAAATCTCTAAACAGGATAAACTGGAGTCACCTTCGGTTAAAAGTGGGATAACTTCTTCATCATAACTCCTATGATCTTGCTTCAACTTCAGGGTGATTCTACACTGATTAATGAGTTCCAATCAAGCTTCTTACATCGTGATTCATTCTGGTTTTATTATTATCAAGAACAAATTGCCAAATCTTCAAAACAGGGTAAACTGGAATCACTTCGGTTAAAAGTGGGATAACTTCTTCATCATAACTCCTATGATATTGATTCAACTTCAGGGTGATTCTAAACTGATTTATGAGTCACAAATCAAGCTTGTTACATCGTGATTAATTCTGGTTTTATTAGTATCAAAGAAATAAATTGCCAACTCTCCAAACATGGCAAACTGGAATTACTTCGGTTAAAAGTGGGATAACTTCTTCATCATAACTCCAATGATATTGATTCAACTTCAGGGTGATTCTACACTGATTTTTGAGTCCAAATAAAGCTTCTTACGTCTCGATTTATTCTGGTTTGATTAGAATCAAGAAGAAATTGTCAAATCTCCAAACAGGTATACTGGAATCACTTCGGTTAAAAGTGGGATAACTTCTTCATCATAACTCCTATGATCTTGATTCAAATTCAGGGTGATTCTAAACTGATTTATGAGTCCAAATCAAGCTTCTTACATCATGATTCATGCTGGTTTTATTAGTATCAAGAAGAAATTGCCAATTCTCCAAAAACGGCAAAAGGGAATCACTTCGGTTAAAAGTAGGATAACTTCTTAATCATAACTCCAATTATATTGATTCAAATTCAGGGTGATTATCCACTTATTTATGAGTCCAAATAAAGCTTCTTACATCTTGATTCATTCTGTTTTGGTTAGAATCAAGAAGAAATTTCCAAATCTCGAAAAAGGGTAAACTGGAGTCACTTTGGTTAAAAGTGGGATAACTTATTCATCATAACTCCTATGATCTTGATTAAAATTCAGGGTCATTCTAAGATTATTTATGAGTCCAAATCAAGCTTCTTACATCGTGATTCATGCTGGTTTTATTAGTATCAAGAAGAAATAGCCAACTCTCCAAACACGGCAAACTGGAATCACATCGGTTAAAAGTGGGATAACTTCTTCATCATAACTCCACTTATATTGATTCAAATTAAGGGTGATTATCCACTGATTTATGAGTCAAAATAAAGCTTCTTACATCTTGCTTCATTCTGTTTTGGTTAGAATCAAGAACAAATTGCCAAATCTCGAAACAGGGTAAACTGGAGTCACTTCGGTTAAAAGTGGGATAACTTCTTCATCATAACTCCTATGATCTTGATTAAAATTCAGGGTGATTCTAAACTGATTTATGAGTACAAATCAAGCTTGTTAGATCGTGATTAATTCTGGTTTTATTAGTATCAAAATAAATTACCAAACTCTCCCAAACATAGCAAACTGAATTACTTCGGTTAAAAGTGGGATAACTTCTTCATCATAACTCCAATGATATTGATTCAACCTTCAGGGTGATTCTACACTGATTTATGAGTCCAAATCAAGCTTCTTACGTCTTGATTTATTCTGGTTTGATTAGAATCAAGAAGAAATTGTTCAAATCTCCAAACAGGTATACTGGAATCACTTCGGTTAAAAGTGGGATAACCTTCTTCCATCATAACTCCTATGATCTTGATTCAAATTGCAGAGGCTGATTCTACACTGAATAATGAGTCCAAATCAAGTGTTCTTGCATCCTGATTTCATTCTGTTTTTATTAGTATCAAGAATAATTGCCCAAATCTCCAAACATGGCAAACTGGAATCACTTCGGTTTAAAGTGGGATACCTTCTTCATCATAACTCCAATGATATTGATTCAACTTCAGGGTGATTCTACACTGATTTATGAGTCCCAAATAAGCTTCTTACCGTCCTTGATTTATTCTGGTTTGATTAGAATCAAGAAAGAAGATTGGTGGGGTCAAATCTCCAAACAGGTATACCTGGATGATCACTTCCGGTTAAAAGTTGGGGATAACTTCTTCATCATACACTCCTATGATCTTGATATCCAAGATTCAGGGAGTTCTAAGAGATTATATTAATTGGAGATCCAAATACAAGCCTTTCTTTTACATCATTCTGATTCATCTCTTAGTTTTTAATTACGTATCAAGAATAAATTGCCAACCATCGGCGCCCAACAGGGACAAACTGGAATTACTATCCGGTTAAAAGTGGCGAGTAACTTTCTTTCATCATAAACTCCAATGATAGTTGATTCAAACTTCAGTGGTGCCATTCTTACACTGATTTGTTGAGTCCAAATAAAGCTTCTTACGTTCTCGATTTTATTCTGGTTTGATTAGAATCAAGAAGAAATTGTCAAATCTCCAAACAGTTATACTGGAATCACTTCGGTTAAAAGTGGGATAACTTCTTCATCATAACTCCTATGATCTTGATTCAAATTCAGAGTGATTCAAAATTATTTATGATTCCAAATCAAACTTCTTACATCGTGGTTCATTCTGGTTTTATTAGTATCAAGAAGAAATTGCCAACTTCTCCAAACCATGGCCAAAACGGAATCACTTCGGTTAAAAGTGGGATACCACTTCTTCATCATCAAAACTCCCACCTTATATTGATTCAAATTAAGGGTGATTTCCCTTGATTTAGTGAGTAAAAATAAAGCTATCTTACCATCTTGCCTTCATTCTGTTTTGGTTTTGAATTAAGAACAAATTGCCAAATCTCGAAACAGGGTAAACTGGAGTCACTTCGGTTAAAAGTGGGATAACTTCTTCATCATAACTCCTATGATCTTGATTAAAATTCAGGGTGATTCTAAACTTATTTATGAGTACAAATCAAGCTTGTTACATCGTGATTAATTCTGGTTTTATTAGTATCAAAAATAAATGCCAACTCTCCAAACATGGCAAACTGAATTACTTCGGTTAAAGTGGGATAACTTCTTCATCATAACTCCAATGATATTGATTCAACTTCAGGGTGATTCTACAATGATTTATGAGTCCAAATCAAGCTTCTTACGTCTTGATTATTCTGGGTTTGATTAGAATCAAGAAGAAATTGTCAAATCTCCAAACAGGTATACTGGAATCACTTCGGTTAAAAGTGGGATAACTTCTTCATCATAACTCCTATGATCTTGATTCAAATTCAGGGGTGATTCTACACATGAATAATGAGGTCCAAATCAAGCTTCTTGCATCCTGATTCATTCTTGTTTTTATTAGTATCAAGAAGAAATTGCAATTCCGCAAAACGGCAAAAGGGAATCACTTTCGGTTTAAAAGTAGGGACTAACTCTCTTCATCATAAGTCCCAAAATGATATTGATTCACTTTCAGGCGTTGATTCCTACACTGCATGTATGAGTGTCCAGAACTCAACGATTTCTACGTCTTGATTATTCTGGTTTTGATTAGAACATAGAAGAAATTGGTCAAATCTCCAAACATCGTATATTGGAATTGACTTCCGGTTAAAAGTGGGGATAACTTCTTCATTATAACTACTATGATCTGATTCAACTTCCAGGGTGCATTGCTAAAACTTATTTATGATCCAAATAAAGCTCTTAACATCCATTCGATTCATTCTAGTTTTATTAGTATCAAGAATAAAACTTGCCAACTCTCGCAAACAGCGGCAAACTGAATCTACTTCCCGGTTAAAGTGGGATAACTTCTTCATCATAACTCCCAACTAATATTGATTCAACTTCAGGGTGATTCTTACCTGATTTATGGAGTTCAAATCCAAGATTCTTACATCGTGATTCATTCTGGTTTATTTGTATCACAGAAAGAATTGCCAAATCTCCAAACAGGGTAAACTGGACTCACCTCGGTTTAAAAGTGGGATAACTTCTTCATCATAACTCCTATGATATTGATTCAACTTCAGGTGATTCTAAAGCTGATTTACGGGTCCAAACCAAGCTTCTTACATCGTGATTCATTCTGTTTTTATTAATATCAAGAAGAAATTATAAAATCTCCAAACAGTGTAACCTAGAATCACTTCGGTTAAAAGTGGGATAACTTCTTCATCATAACTCCAACAATATTGATTTAACTTCAGGATGATTATCAACTGATTTATGAGTCCAAACCAAGCTTCTTACATCTTGATCCGTTCTGGTTTAATTAGAATCAAGAAGAAATTGCCAAATCTCCAAACATGGTAAACTAGAATCACTTCGGTTAAAAGTGGGATAACTTCTTCATCATAACTCCTATGATCTTGATTCAACTTCAGGGTGATTCTCAACTGATTTATGAGTTTAAATCAAGCTTCTTACATCGTTATTCATTCTGGTTTTAATAGTATCAAGAAGTAATTGTAAAATCTCCAAACATGGTAAACTGGAATCACTTCGGTTAAAAGTGGGATAACTCCTTCATCATAACTCCATTTATATTGATTCAACGTCAGGATGATTCTCAACTGATTTATGATTCCAAATCAACCTTTTTACATCTTGATTCATTCTGGTTTGATTAGAATCAAGATGAAATTGCCAAATCTCCAAACTGGGTAAACTGGAATCACTTCGGTTAAAAGTGGGATAACTTCTTCATCATAACTCCTATGATCTTGATTCAACTTCAGGGTGATTCTCAACTGATTTATGAGTTTAAATCAAGCTTCTTACATCATGATTCATTCTGGTTTTAATAGTATCAAGAAGTAATTGTAAAATCTCCAAACATGGTAAACTGGAATCACTTCGGTTAAAAGTGGGATAACTTCTTCATCATAACTCCTATGATATTGATTCAACTTAAGGGTAATTATCCACTAATTTATGAGTCCAAATCAAGATTCTTACATCTTGATTCATTCTGTTTTTATTGGTATCAAGAAGAATTTACCAAATCTCCAAACAGGATAAATTGGACTCACTTAGGTTAAAAATGGGATAACTTCTTCATCATAACTCCTATGATATTGATTCAACTTAGGGTGATTCTATGCTGATTTATGAGTCCAAACCAAGTTTCTTACATCGTGATTCATTCTGCTTTTATTAATATCAAGAAGTAATTGCAAAATCTCCAAACAGTGTAATCTGGAATCACTTCGGTTAAAAGTGGGATAACTTCTTCATCATAACTCCAATAATATTGATTTAACTTCAGGATGATTCTCAACTGATTTATGAGTCCAAATCAAGATTGTTACATCTTGATTCATTCTGGTTTAATTAGAATCAAGAAGAAATTGCCAAATCTCCAAACAGGGTAAACTAGAATCACTTCGGTTAAAAGTGGGATAACTTCTTCATCATAACTCCTATGATCTTGATTCAACTTAAGGGTGATTCTCAACTGATTTATGTGTTTAAATCAAGCTTCTTACATCGTGATTCATTCTGGTTTTAATAGTATCAAGAAGTAATTGTCAAATTTCCAAACATGGTAAACTGGAATCACTTCGGTTAAAAGTAGGATAACTCCTTCATCATAACTCAATTGATATTGATTCAACGTCAGAATGATTCTCAACTGATTTATGAGTCCAAATCAAGATTTTTACATCTTGATTCATTCTGGTTTGATTAGAATCAAGATGAAATTGCCAAATCTCCAAACAGGGTAAACTGGAATCACTTCGGTTAAAAGTGGGATAACTTCTTCATCATAACTCCAATGATATTGATTCAACTTCAGGATGATTGTAGACTGATTTATGATTCCAAATCAATATTCTTACATCGTGATTCATTCTGGTTTGATTAGAATCAATAAGAAATTGCCAAATCTCCAAACATGATAAACTGGAATCACTTCGGCTAAAAGTGGAATAACTCCTTCAAAATAATTCCTATGATATTGATTCAACTTCAAGGTGATTCTAGACTGATTTATGAGACCAAATAAAGCTTCTTTCAGCGTGATTCATTCTGGTTTGATTAGAATCAAGAAGAAATTGCCAAATCTCCAAATAGGATAAACTGGAATCACTTCGGCTAAAAGTGGGATAACTTCTTCATCATAACTCTTATGATATTGATTCAACTTCAAGTTGATTCTAGACTGATTTATGAGTCCAAACCAAGCTTCTTACATCGTGATTCATTTTTTTTATTAATATCAAGAAGAAATTGTAAAATCTCCAAACAGTGTAACCTAGAATCACTTCGGTTAAAAGTGGGATAACTTCTTCATCATAACTCCAATGATATTGATTCAACTTCAGGATGATTCTAGACTGATTTATGATTCCAAAGCAATATTCTTACATCGTGCTTCATTCTGGTTTGATTAGAATCAAGAAGAAATTGGTTTGATTAGAATCAGGAAGAAATTGCCAAATCTCCAAACATGATAAACTGGAACCACTTCGGCTAAAAGTGGAATAACTCCTTCAAAATAATTCCTATGATATTGATTCAACTTCAAGGTGACTCTAGACTGATTTATGAGACCAAATAAAGCTTCTTTCAGCGTGATTCATTCTGGTTTGATTAGAATCAAGAAGAAATTGCCAAATCTCCAAACAGGATAAACTGGAATCACTTCGGCTAAAAGTGGGATAACTTCTTCATCATAACTCTTATGATATTGATTCAACTTCAAGTTGATTCTAGAGTGATTTATGAGTCCAAACCAAGCTTCTTACATCGTGATTCATTTTTTTTTATTAATATCAAGAAGAAATTGTAAAATCTCCAAACAGTGTAACCTAGAATCACTTCGGTTAAAAGTGGGATAACTTCTTCATCATAACTCCAATGATATTGATTCAACTTCAGGATGATTCTAGACTGATTTATGATTCCAAAGCAATATTCTTACATCGTGCTTCATTCTGGTTTGATTAGAATCAAGAAGAAATTGGTTTGATTAGAATCAGGAAGAAATTGCCAAATCTCCAAACATGATAAACTGGAATCACTTCGGCTAAAACTGGAATAACTCCTTCATAATAATTCCTATGATATTGATTCAACTTCAAGGTGATTCTAGACTGATTGATGAGACCAAATAAAGCTTCTTACATCTTGATTCATTCTAATTTGATTAGTATCACGAAGAAATTGCCAAATCTCTAAACAAGGTAAACTGGAATTACTTCGGTTAAAAATGGGATAACTTCTTCATCATAACTCCTATGATATTGATTCAACTTAAGGGTGATTATCCACTGATTTATGAGTCCAAATCAAGATTCTTACATCTTGATTCATTCTGTTTTTATTAGTATCAAGAAGAATTTACCAAATCTCCAAACAGGGTAAACTAGACTCACTTCGGTTAAAAATGGGATAACTTCTTCATCATAACTCCTATGATATTGATTCAACTTCAGGGTGACTCTAAGCTGATTTATGAGTCCAAACCAAGCTTCTTACATCGTGATTCATTCTGTTTTTATTAATATCAAGAAAAAAATTATTAAATCTTCAAACAGTGTAACCAAGAATCACTTCGGTTAAAAGTGGGATAACTTCTTCATCATAACTCCAATGATATTGATTCAACTTCAGGATGATTCTAGACTGATTTATGATTCCAAATCAATATTCTTACATCGTGATTCATTCTGGTTTGATTAGAATCAAGAAGAAATTGCCAAATCTCCAAACATGATAAACTGGAATAACTTCGGCTAAAAGTGGAATAACTTCTTCATAATAATTCCTATGATATTGATTCAACTTCAAGGTGATTCTAGACTGATTTATGAGACCAAATAAATCTTCTTACATCTTGATTGATTCTAATTTTATTAGTATCAAGAAGAAATTGCCAAAACTCTAAACAGGGTAAACTGGAATTACTTCGGTTAAAAATGGGATAACTTCTTCATCATAACTCCTATGATATTGATTCAACTTAAGGGTGATTATCCACTGATTTATGAGTCAAAATCAAGATTCTTACATCTTGATTCACTCTGTTTTTATTAGTATCAAGAAGAATTTACCAAATCTCCAAACAGGGTAAACTGGACTCACTTCGGTTAAAAATGGGATAACTTCTTCATCATAACTCCTATGATATTGATTCAACTTCAAGGTGATTCTAAGCTGATTTACGAGTCCAAACCAAGCATCTTACACCGTGATTCATTCTGTTTTTATTAATATCAAGAAGAAATTATAAAATCTCCAAACAGTGTAACCTAGAATCACTTCGGTTAAAAGTGGGATAACTTCTTCATCATAACTCCAACAATATTGATTTAACTTGAGGATGATTATCAACTGATTTATGAGTCCAAACCAAGCTTCTTACATCTTGATTCGTTCTGGTTTGATTAGAATAAAGAAGAAATTGTCAGTTCTCCAAACAGGGTAAATTGGAATCACTTCGGTTAAAAGTGGGATAACTTCTTCATCATAACTCCTTTGATATTGATTCAACTTAAGGGTGATTATCCACTAATTTATGAGTCCAAATCAAGATTCTTACATCTTGATTCATTCTGTTTATATTAGTATCAAGAAGAATTTACCAAATCTCCAAATAAGATAAACTGGACTCACTTCCGCTAAAAATGGGATAACTTCTTCATCATAACTCCTATGATATTGATTCAACTTAAGGGTGACTCTAAGCTGATTTATGAGTCAAAACCAAGCTTCTTACATCGTGATTCATTCTGTTGTTATTAATATCAAGAAGAAATTGCAAAATCTCCAAACAGTGTAATATGGAATCACTTCGGTTAAAAGTGGGATAACTTCTTCATCATAACTCCAATAATATTGATTTAACTTTAGGATGATTATCAACTGATTTATGAGTCCAAGTCAAGCTTATTACATCTTGATTCATTCTGGTTTGATTATAATCAAGAAGAAATTGCCAAATCTCCAAACTGGGTAAACTGGAATCACTTTGGTTAAAAGTGGGATAACTTTTTCATCATAACTCCTATGACCTTGATTCAATTTCAGGGTGATTCTACACTGATTTATTAGTCCAAATAAAGCTTCTTACATCGTGATTCATTCTGGTTTTATTAGTATCAAGAAGAAATTGCCAAATCTTCAAACAGGGTAAACATGAATCACTTTGGTTAAAAGTGGGATAACTTCTTCATCATAACTCCTATGATCTTGATTCAACTTCAGGTGATTTTCAACTGATTTATGAGTCCAAATAAAGCTTCTTACATCATGATTCATTCTGGTTTTATTAGTATCAAGATGAAATTGCTAAATATCCAAACAGGGTAAACTGGAATCACTTCGGTTAAAAGTGGGATAACTTCTTCATCATAACTCTAATGATATTGATTCAACTTCAGGATGATTCTAGACTGATTTATGATTCCAAATCAATATTCTTACATCGTGATTCATTCTGGTTTGATTATAATCAAGACGAAATTGCCAAATCTCCAAACAGGATAAACTGGAATCACTTCGGCTAAAAGTGGGATAACTTCTTCATCATAACTCTTATGATATTGATTCAACTTCAAGTTTATTCTAGACTGATTTATGAGAGCAAATAAAGCTTCTTACATCTTGATTCATTCTGGTTTGATTAGTATCAAGAAGAAATTGCCAAATCTCTAAACAGGGTAAACTGGAGTTACTTCGGTTAAAAATGGGATAACTTCTCCATCATAACTCCTATGATCTTGATTCAACTTCAGGGTGATTCTACACTGATTTATGATTCCAAATAAAGTTTCTTACATCTTGATTCATTCTGGTTTTATTAGTATCAAGAAGAAATTACCAAATCTCCAAACAGGGTAAACTGGAATCACTTCGGTTAAAAGTGGGATAACTTTTTCATTATAACTACAACGATATTGATTTAACTTCAGGATGATTCTCAACTGATTTATGAGTCCAAATCAAGATTTTTACATCTTGATTCATTATGGTTTGATTATAATCAAGAAGAACTTCCCAAATCTCCAAACAGGGTAAGCTGGAATCACTTTGGTTAAAAGTGGGATAACTTCTTCATCATAACTCCTATGATATTGATTCAACTTAAGGGTGATTATCCACTGATTTATGAGTCCAAATCAAGATTCTTACATCTTGATTCATTCTGTTTTTATTAGTATCAAGAAGAACTTCCCAAATCTCCAAACAGGGTAAACTGGAATCACTTCGGTTAAAATTTGGATAATTTCTTCATCATAACTCCTATGATATTGATTCAATTTAAGGGTGATTATCCACTGATTTATTAGTCCAAATCAAGCTTCTTACATCTTGATTCATTCTGGTTTTATAAGTATCAAGAAGAATTTACAAAATATCCAAATAGGGCAAATTCGAATCACTTCGGTTAAAAGTGAGATAACTTCTTCATCATAACTCCTATGATCTTGATTCAACTTCAGGGTGTTCTACACTGATTTCTGAGTCCAAATTAAGCTTCTTATATCGTGATTCATTCTGGTTTTATTAGTATCAAGAAGAAATTGCCAAATCTCCAAATAGGATAAACTGGAATCATCTCGGTTAAAAGTGGGATAATTTCTTCATCATAACTCCTATGATCTTGATTCAACTTCATGGTGATTCTACACTGATTTATGAGTCCAAACCATGATTATTACATCGTGATTCATTCTGGTTTTATTAGTATCAAGAATTAATTGTCATATCTCTAAACAGGGTAAACTGGAATAACTTCAGTTAAAAGTGAGATAACTTCTTCATCATAACTCCATTGATATTGATTCAACTTCAGGATGATTCTTAACTGATTTATGAGTCCAAATCAAGCTTCTTACAACTTGATTCATTCTGGTTTGATTAGAATCAAGAAGAAATTGTCAATTCTCCAAACAGGGTAAACTGGAATCACTTCGGTTAAAAGTGTGATAACTTCTTCATCATAACTCCTATGATATTGATTCAACTTAAGGGTGATTATCCACTGATTTATGAGTCCAAATCAAGATTCTTACATCTTGATTCATTCTGTTTTTATTAATATCAAGAAGAAATAGCAAAATCTCCAAACAGTGTAATCTGGAATCACTTCGGTTAAAAGTGGGATAACTTCTTCATCATAACTCCAATAATATTGATTTAACTTCAGGATGATTCTCAACTGATTTATGAGTCCAAGTCAAGCTTCTTACATCTTCATTCATTCTTGTTTGATTCGAATCAAGAAGAAATTGCCAAATCTCCAAACTGGGTAAACTGGAATCACTTCGGTTAAAAGTGGGATAACTTCTTCATCATAACTCCTATGATATTGATTCAACTTCAGGGTTATTATCCACTGATTAATGAGTACAAATAAAACTTCTTACATCTTGATTCATTCTGTATTAATTAGAATCAAGAAGAAATTGCCAAATCTCGAAACAAGATAAATTGGAATCACTTCGGTTAAAAGTGGGATAACTTCTTCATCATAACTCCTATGATCTTAATTCAACTTCAGGGTGATTCTACACTGATTTATTAGTCCAGATCAAGCTTCTTACATCGTGATTCATTATGGTTTTATTAGTATCAAGAAGAAATTGTCAAATCTTCAAACAAGGTAAACTGGAATCACTTCGGTTAAAAGTGGGATAACTTCTTCATCATAACACCTATGATCTTGATTTATGAGTCCAAGTAAAGCTTCTTACATCTTGATTCATTCTGGTTTGATTAGAATCAAGAAGAAATTGCCAAATCTCCAAACTGGGTAAACTGGAATCACTTCGGTTAAAAGTGGGATAACTTCTTCATCATAACTCCTATGATATTGATTCAACTTTAGGGTGATTTTCCACTGATTAATGAGTCCAAATCAAGCTTCTTACATCTTGATTCATTCTGGTTTAATTAGAATCAAGAAGAAATTGCTAAATCTCAAAACAGGATAAACTGGAATCCCTTCGGTTAAAAGTAGGATAACTTCTTCATCATAACTCCTATAATCTTAATTCAACTTCAGGGTGATTCTACACTGATTTATTAGTCCAGATCAAGCTTCTTACATCGTAATTCATTCTGGTTTTATTAGTATCAAGAAGAAATTGCCAAATCTTCAAACAGGGTAAACTGGAATCACTTCGGTTAAAAGTGGGATAACTTCTTCATCATAACTCCTATGATCTTGATTCAACTTCACGGTGATTCTCAACTGATTTATGAGTCTAAATAAAGCTCTTACATCGTGGATTTATTCTTGTTTAATAGTATCAAGAAGTAATTGTTAAATCTCCAAAACATGGTAAACTGGAATCACTTCGGTTAAAAGTGGGATAACTCCATTGATATTGATTCAACTTCAGGATGATTCTCAACTGATTTATGAGTCCAAATCAAGCTTCTTACATCTTGATCCATTCTGGTTTGAATAGAATCAAGAAGAAATTGCCAAATCTCGAAACTTGGTAAACTGGAATCACTTCGGTTAAAAGTGGGATAACTTCTTCATCATAACTCCAATGATATTGATTCAACTTCAGGATGATTCTCCACTGATTTATGAGTCCAAATCAAGGCTTCTTACATCTTAATTCATTCTGGTTTAGAAGAAATTGCTAAATCTCCAAACAGGACAAACTGGAATCACTTCGGTTAAAAGTGGGATAACTTTTTCATCATAACTCCTATGATCTTGATTCAACTTCAGGGTGATTCTCAACTGATTTATGAGTCTAAATCAAGCTTCTTACATCGTGATTCATTCTGGTTTTAATAGTATCAAGAAGTAATTGTTAAATCTCCAAACATGGTAAACTGGAATCACTTCGGTTAAAAGTGGGATAACTCCATTGATATTGATTCAACTTGAGGATGATCCTCAACAGATTTATGAGTCCAAATCAAGCTTCTTACATCTTGATCCATTCTGGTTTGATTAGATCAAGAAGAAATTGCCAAATCTCCAAACTGGGTAAACTGGAATCACTTCGGTTAAAAGTGGGATAACTTCTTCATCATAACTTCCTATGATCTTGATTCCAATTCAGGGTGATTCTACACTGATTTATGAGTCCAAATAAAGCTTCTTTCAGCGTGATTCATTCTGGTTTTGATTAGAATCAAAAAGAAATTGCCAAATCTCCAAACCAGGATAAACTGGAATCACTTCGGCTAAAAGTGGGAATAACTTCTTCATCCATAACTCTTATGATATTGATTCAACTTCAGTTGATTCTAGACTGATTTATGAGAGAAATAAGCTTCTTACATCTTTGATTCATTCTGGTTTTGATAGTATCAAGAAGAAATTGCCAAATCTCTCAAAACAGGGTAACTGGAGTCTACTTTCGGTTAAAAATGGGATAACTTCTTCATCATAACTCGCTATGATCTTGATTCAACTTCAGGGTGATTCTAAACTGATTTATGAGTCCAAATCAAGTTTCTTACATCTGTGATTCATTCTGGTTTTATATTAGTATCAAGAAGAAATTGCAAATCTCCAAACAGGCGTAAACTGGAATCACTTCGGTTAAAAGTGG
>CAJHQQ010005374.1:0-17737 GCA_905132885.1 Moricandia moricandioides
CAAGACCTTCTTGTTGTGGATGTGAAGTGAGTAATCCAACAACATTCTCCTTAAGCTTCTTGACTCTGGAACGAGTCATGGGACCTTCAGGAATGGCTAGAGCATCCTCATCAAATGGTTGATGCATAGTGGCTTCACGTGGCTCATCTAGACTCTCCTCATTGTCCTCCTTAGTGATCCGGTCCATGATCACATCATGACACACCAAACTAAACACCCTTAAGTCTCTGGATATGACACACCAGAACTCGGCACACTTTCTAGAGAGAGAGAGCTGTCAAAGATGAATGATACTTGTTATTAAAAAGTTGGATGATTACAAGAGGGTGTTGAGACATCTTTAAATAAGAAACCAGAGACAAATCCTCTAGGGTTTCGACAATGATCAAAAAAGGAAACTAGAGTTTAACATAAGCTTTTAAATGGAATGAAATAAAAATGTAACTTCTATAGTCTTGGACCGAGATAGGACTTAGGTGATGTGAAGACAAGTTGTGGCCTCGTTAAAAACCTTCCTCCTGGAAAACCTTCGTGGGACAAAACCAAAAGCAAGGAAAAGAGCACACACCCCATGTCTTGCCTAGACACTAACTCAGCTTGATGTAGAGATGGCTTGAATGGTGATCAAGACATCACGGATCAGACCTTGTCCAAGACTTTGTTGTTGTGGATGTGAAGTGAGTAATCCAACAACCTTCTCTTTGAGCTTCTTGACTCTGGAACGAGTCATGGGACCTTCAGGAATGGCTAGAGCATCATCACCAAGTTGTTGGTGCAATGTGGCTTCATGTGGCTCATCTAGACTCTCCTTGTTCTCCTTAGTGATCCGGTCCATGATCACATCAGATGCACTCTTAAATGTTGCATCCTCAAGCTCTTCAGGTTCAGGTTCATGCTTCCATTCTTTGGTGCTTTCCATGATCACATCACTAATAAAATCAGAATGAATCACGATGTAATAAGCTTGATTTGGACTCATAAATCAGTGTCAAATCACCCTGAAGTTGACTCAAGATCATAGGACTTATGATGAAGAAGTTATCCCACTTTTAACCGAAGTGATTCTAGTTTGTCCTGTTTGGAGATTTGGGAATTTCTTCTTGATAAAAGTAAAACCAGAATGAATCACGATGTAAGAAAATTGATCTGGACGCATAAATCAGTTTAGAATCATCCTGAAGTTGAATCAATATTATTGGACTTATGATGAAGAAGTTATCCCACTTTTAACCGAAGTGATTCCAGTTTGCCCTGTTTGGAGATTTGGGAATTTATTATTGATACTAATAAAACCAGAATGAATCACGATGTAAGAAGCTTGATTTGGACTCATTAATCAGTGTAGAATAACCCTGAAGTTGAATCAATATCATTGGAGTTATGATGAAGAAGTTATCCCACTTTTAACCGAAATGATTCCAGTTTGCCCTGTTTGGAGATTTGACAATTTCTTCTTGATACTAATAAAATCAGAATGAATCACGATGTAAGAAGCTTTATTTGGACTCATAAATCAGTGTCGAATCACCCTGAAGTTGACTCAAGATCATAGGACTTATGATGAAGAAGTTATCCCACTTTTAACCGAAGTGATTCCAGTTTGCCCTGTTTGGAGATTTGGGAATTTATTCTTGATACTAATAAAACCAGAATGAATCACGTAGTATGAAGCTTTATTTGGACTCATTAATCAGTGTAGAATCACCCTGAAGTTGAATCAATATCATTGGAGTTATGATGAAGAAGTTATCCCAATTTTAACCGAAATGATTCCAGTTTGTCCTGTTTGGAGATTTGGCAATTTCTTCTTGATACTAATAAAATCAGAATGAATCACGATATAAGAAGCTTGATTTGGACTCATAAATCAGTGTCGAATCACCCTGAAGTTGACTCAAGATCATAGGACTTATGATGAAGAAGTTATCCCACTTTTAACCGAAGTGATTCCAGTTTGCCCTGTTTGGAGATTTGGGAATTTATTCTTGATTCTAATAAAACCAGAATGAATCACGTTGTATGAAGCTTGATTTGGACTCATTAATCAGTGTAGAATCACCCTGAAGTTGAATCAATATCATTGGAGTTATGATGAAGAAGTTATCCCAATTTTAACCGAAGTGATTCCAGTTTGCCCTGTTTGGAGATTTGGCAATTTCTTCTTGATACAAATAAAACTGAATGAATCACGATGTAAGAAGCTTGATTTGGACTCATAAATCAGTGTAGAATCATCCTGAAGTTGAATAAATATCATTGGACTTATGATGAAGAAGTTATCCCACTTTTAACCGAAGTGATTCCAGTTTACCCTGTTTGGAGATTTGGGAATTTGTTCTTGATACTAATAAAACCAGAATGAATCACGATGTAAGAAGCTTGATTTGGACTCATTAATCAGTGTAGAATCACCATGAAGTTGAATCAATATCATTGGAGTTATGATGAAGAAGTTATCCCACTTTTAACCGAAATGATTCTAGTTTGATTTGGACTCATAAATCAGTGTATAATCATCCTGAAGTTGAATAAATATCATTGGACTTATGATGAAGAAGTTATCCCACTTTTAACCGTAGTGATTCCAGTTTACCCTGTTTGGAGATTTGAGAATTTATTCTTGATACTAATAAAACCAGAATGAATCACGATGTAAGAAGCTTGATTTGGACTCATTAATCAGTGTAGAATCACCCTGAAGTTGAATCAATATCATTGGAGTTATGATGAAGAAGTTATCCCACTTTTAACCGAAATGATTCCAGTTTGCCTTGTTTGGAGATTTGGCAATTTCTTCTTGATACTAATAAAATCAGAATGAATCACGATGTAATAAGCTTGATTTGGACTCATAAATCAGTGTCGAATCACCCTGAAGTTGACTCAAGATCATAGGACTTATGATGAAGAAGTTATCCCACTTTTAACCGAAGTGATTCCAGTTTGCCCTGTTTGGAGATTTGGGAATTTGTTCTTGATACTAATAAAATCAGATTGAATCACGTTGTATGAAGCTTGATTTGGACTCATTAATCAGTGTAGAATCACCCTGTAGTTGAATCAATATCATTGGAGTTATGATGAAGAAGTTATCCCAATTTTAACCGAAGTGATTCCAGTTTGCCCTGTTTGGAGATTTGGCAATTTCTTCTTGATACAAATAAAAACAGAATGAATCACGATGTAAGAAGCTTGATTTGGACTCATAAATCAGTGTAGAATCATCCTGAAGTTGAGTAAATATCTTTGGACTTATGATGAAGAAGTTATCCCACTTTTAACTGTAGTGATTCCAGTTTGCCCTGTTTGGAGATTTGGAAATTTCTTCTTGATACAAATAAAACCAGAATGAATCACGATGTAAGAAACTTTATCTGGACTCATAAATCAGTTTAGAATCATCCTGAAGTTGAATCAATATCATTGGACTTATGATGAAGAAGTTATCCCACTTTTAACCGAAGTGATTCCAGTTTGTCCTGTTTGGAGATTTGTGAATTTATTCTTGATACTAATAAAACCAGAATGAATCACGATGTAATAAGCTTGATTTGGACTCATAAATCAGTGTCGAATCACCCTGAAGTTGACTCAAGATCATAGGACTTATGATGAAGAAATTATCCCACTTATAACCGAAGTGATTCCAGTTTGTCCTGTTTGGAGATTTGGGAATTTGTTCTTGATACTAATAAAACCAGATTGAATCACGTTGTATGAAGCTTGATTTGGACTCATTAATCAGTGTAGAATCACCCTGAAGTTGAATCAATATCATTGGAGTTATGATGAAGAAGTTATCCCACTTTTAACCGAAATGATTCCAGTTTGCCTTGTTTGGAGATTTGGCAATTTCTTCTTGATACTAATAAAATCAGAATGAATCACGATGTAATAAGCTTGATTTGGACTCATAAATCAGTGTCGAATCACCCTGAAGTTGACTCAAGATCATAGGACTTATGATGAAGAAGTTATCCCACTTTTAACCGAAGTGATTCCAGTTTGCCCTGTTTGGAGATTTGGGAATTTGTTCTTGATACTAATAAAACCAGATTGAATCACGTTGTATGAAGCTTGATTTGGACTCATTAATCAGTGTAGAATCACCCTGTAGTTGAATCAATATCATTGGAGTTATGATGAAGAAGTTATCCCAATTTTAACCGAAGTGATTCCAGTTTGCCCTGTTTGGAGATTTGACAATTTCTTCTTGATACAAATAAAACCAGAATGAATCACGATGTAAGAAGCTTGATTTGGACTCATAAATCAGTGTAGAATCATCCTGAAGTTGAATAAATATCATTGGTGATGTGATCCTGGAAAGCACCAAGCATGCAACCTTTAAGAGTGCATATGATGTGATCATGGACCGGATCACTAAGGAGGACAAGGAGAGTCTAGATGAGCCACATGAAGCCACAATGCATCAACCACTTGGTGAGGATGCTCTAGCCATTACTGAAGGTCCCATGACTCGTTCCAGAGTCAAGAAGCTTAAGGAGAATGTTGTTGGATTACTCACTTCACATCCACAACAAGAAGGTCTTGGACAAGGTTTGATCCGAGATGTCTTGATCACCATTCAAGCCATCTCTACACCAAACTAAGATAGTGTCTAGGCAGACATGGGGTGCGTGCTCTTTTCCTTGCTTTTGGTTTTGTCCCACGAGGTTTTCCAGGAGGAAGGTTTTTAACGAGGCCACAACTTGTCTACAAATCACCTAAGTACTATACTCGGTCCAAGCCTATTAGAAGTTGCATTTTATTTCATTATTAAGCTTATAAACTATAATTTTCTTTCTTTCCTTTTTTGATTCCTTGTCGAAACCCTAGAGGCATGTCTCTGGTTTCTTATTTAAAGGGTTCTCTACACCCTATTGTAAGAATCCAATCTTTTCTATACAAGTTACATTCATCTTTGCGTCTCTCTCTCTCTCTAAAAGAAGTGTGCCGAGTCTGGTGTGTCATATCCAGAGCCTAAGGGTGTTTAGTTTGGTGTGTAATATCCAAACCATTCATCTAGGAGTATCAAGAGATCATCCATCCCTCTTGTGTCACCATCCATTCCACACGCCTTGAAGGACTTGAGTCTTTTGATTCGTTCTTGCAAGGATTATCCATTCCCATCAACCAAAGAGCATCCTAGGGACGCATCAGGTGGTATCAGAGCAACTTTGGTTGGGAAGTACTCGCTATCCTTTGTATTCTCTTGTTTCTTTTTGTTTGTCTCATCCGTGTATCATCTATATCAATCTATATCATCTTGAATAAGCATTAGAACTCTTTTGTTTAGGGGCTGCTCGTGACTGCATGAGAGTTTAGACAAGGATTTTTAGACTTTCCTTATTTGGACTCATCCGAAAACCCTAGAGTGAGAAGAACCCTAGCCGCATGTTCATCTTAGTCGATCACTTTGTGCATTAGTTTAGCTTGTCTATCACCTTGAACACGAGCATATTGAGGCTATTAGGGTGCTAGAAACCCTTAGGAGTGATTAGGAAAAAGCTTAGAAGTGTTTCCTTTTTGCTTGAATCTTTTTCCTTTTTGCTTGCCGATTTCCTTTTCACTTTTGTCTTGCATTGTAAGCTTGTTTGCTTTTCCTTTTTGCTTGTTTTCTTTTTCCTTTTTGCTTGTCTTGTTCCCTAGAAACCTTTTACTGGTTATTTTGGTTACCTTTGCGTGCAGGAAGCATGGAAACCGAGTCTGAAGAAGAAGCTTCACTCGCCAGGAAGGACAAGTATCTCATGGAGGATATGTCGGCTCAACTTAACCAAAACATGGTAGCAACCATGACCAAGATGATGAGGACCAGCCTCAGTGACATCAGAAGAGAGTTGAGAGAAGACATCAGGAGAGCTACTAGTCACTTACCAAACCAAGAGACTAGGAGAGAAGAGAGACCACAAGCCGCACATCAAGCAAATCGCCAAACAACTCGCCAAGAGCATGATGGTTATGAGGAGACTGATGACGAGTATGATCACCTCAGCTCATCCTCAAGAAGACCTAGGCGTGCCCAAGAGAGAAGAGTGAACCAAGGAGATGATCTTGCTGGTTTGAAGATCAAGATACCCCCATTCCATGGCAAAGCTGAGTGGGAGAAGAAGATTGAAAGCCTTGATGGAAAGGAACCAGTCTCTAAGCCATCTAAAGAAGATAAACAATCCTGTTTATTCAGTGAAGAGGTTAAGGAGGCATTGTTACAAGTAATGATGGGTGTGGAGAAGCAAATCAAACGGACCAACACAACACGTCCATCCAGTGAAACACAACATCAAGAACCAGCACCAGTTGTGCCTATCCAAGAAGATCAAGACAAAGTAACCTCACTTGTCTTTCATAAAGAAGAGAAGCCTGTTCAGAACGTCATGGTCCCTTTAACACAACACATAGTAGCAGAGAAGACACCCAAGGAACCTCAGAGAGCTCATAGAATGAATCAACTAATTGTCTTTGATCCATGTGATTTCCAAAGGACCTTCTTAGGTACTTTTCTGTTCACTCCTTTTGTTTGGTACAAGAAAGGAGAAGTGGAACTATCAAGACACGACTTGGACATGAGACATGTTGTATTTGAGCCTGGAGGAGAGGTCTTGAATCAGAAGAACAAGATCAAACAGGTTAAGAAGAGTTCAGCTGCACCAACATTGGATTTTGTAGATTTCTCATCCTTTGAAGATAAGGGGTTGCACGTCTCAGCTCAGCAAGAGTTTCACTATGAAACCAACTGGAGAATTAATATGATCCTAGGATGTAACTCTGGATCAGATGGGACAGATCCTTGCCTAAACGAATCAGAGACTCAAGTTTATCAAGGTATGTGGATCGATTGGTGACACAAAGAGATGCGGATGGACTCCTTGATACTCCTAGGATCTAGATCAGATATGACACACCAAACTAGAACCCTTAGACGCCGGATATGACTCACCAGCAAGCTCTCACACTCGACAAAGAAGAGAGAAAGAGTAGACAAAAGGTTTTTGATAAAAGACTGCTTGTTTCAGAATGAGAGTTTACAACAGTTTAAATAGAGAACCCGAGGCATATGCCTTTAGGTTTTGAGAAATAACATAACATAGAAACTATAGTCTAAAACATAACATAAGATAAATAGATAGAATAGTCTCCTTTAGGCTTGGACCGATATTAGCACCTAGGTGATGTGTGAAGTAGCTTGAGGCCTCGTTAAAAACCTTCCTCCGGAAAACCTCTTTGGGACAAAACCAAGAGCAAGGAAAAGAGCACACCCAAGTACTTGCCTAAGTACTAACTCAGCTAGATGAGGAGATAGCTTGAATGGTGATCAAGGTATCTCGGATCATCAAGCTTTGTCCAAGACCTTCTTCTTGTTTCCATACGAGTCTAAGTAATCCTCCAATGGCTCCATTTAGTTTCTTAGTTCTAGAACGAGTCATGGGACCTTCTGGAATGGCTAAGACATCTTCACTAGCTGATTGATCCATGGTTGCATTCCTGGTTGCATCCTCTTCCTTGTTGCACTGGTCCATGATCACATCATCCTCTCCCACTTGAAAAGGATTTGTCCTCAAATCTGTTTCATCTGCCACAAAAGGAACCAAATCAGTAACATTGAAGCTATTAGATACATCATACTTACCTTGGAGGTCCAGCTTGTATGCATTGTTGCTGATTTTCTTAATGATCTCGAATGGACCATCTATCCTTGACATTAGTTTGGATTTCCTTTCATTTGGAAATCTCTCCTTTCTAAGGTGAACCCACACTTTGTCACCTACTTCAAAGACCATCTCACGCCTGCCTTTGTTGGCTTGTTTGACATACTGCTTTGTCTTTTCCTCAATATTGCGCCTTGCTTGTTCATGGATTTGTTGCACCATCTCTGCTTTCTTCTTGCCATCAATACTAACTCTTTCACACTCAGGTAAAGGCATTAGATCCAAAGGAGAGGTGGGATTGAACCCATAAACAATTTCAAAAGGGGAGAACTTAGAAGCAGAATGCACTGAATGATTATATGCAAATTCACAATGAGGCAAATAGTCTTCCCATGATTTCAAGTTCTTTTTGATGAATGCACGCAAGAGAGTTCCTAGTGTCCTATTGACTACCTCAGTTTGCCCATCAGTTTGCGGATGACAAGTAGTAGAGAACAACAGTTTAGTGCCTAGTTTAGACCAAAGGGTCTTCCAAAAGTAACTCAAGAACTTAGCATCTCTATCTGATACAATAGTTCTAGGCATGCCATGCAAACGTACTATCTCCTTAAAGAACAAGTTAGCAACATGTAATGCATCATCAGTCTTGTGACAAGCTATGAAATGTGTCAAAACTAAACATGGGTTGTATGAATGGTTAGTTATGCCATTCGGATTAACAAATGCACCTAGTACCTTCATGAGGTTGATGAATCATGTGCTTAGATCATTCATAGGCATCTCTGTGGTAGTATACTTTGATGACATCCTAGTCTATAGCAAGAACATTACTGATCATATAGAGCATCTTAGATCAGTTCTTGATGTGTTGAGAGAAGAGAAACTTTATGCAAACTTGAAGAAATGCACTTTTTGTACGGATAATTTGGTCTTTCTAGGCTTTGTTGTGAGTGCAGATGGTGTAAAGGTTGATCAGGAGAAGGTGAGAGCAATCCAAGAATAACCATAACTGATCTACCATCGGATTATCCGAGTGATCTTGTTGCACATCCTTAGGAGTCAAGGGTATCAGCACTGTCTTCTTTCCCTTGAATTCAAATGAATGCTTGTTGGTATAGCCATCATGTATCACACGTCTATCTGATTGCCAAGGTCTTCCCAAGAGGATGTGACTAGCTTCCATGGGTAACACATCACACAAGATTTCATCCTCATATCGCCCAATAGCAAGAGGCACCACCACTTGACTTGATACCTTCATTTCACCTTCTTCATTAAGCCATTGTAGCCGGTATGGTTTTGGATGCTTTTGAACCTTCAATCCCAACTTCTTTACCATTGTCTCACTAGCAACATTGACACAGCTTCCTCCATCTACAATGAGGCTACAAACCTTTCCTTGCACC
The DNA here is from genome assembly GCA_905132885.1 of Moricandia moricandioides. Lineage (NCBI taxonomy): Eukaryota > Viridiplantae > Streptophyta > Magnoliopsida > Brassicales > Brassicaceae > Moricandia > Moricandia moricandioides. The sequence continues at coordinate 9,053 of CAJHQQ010005374.1, forward strand.
ATACACCGGGTATAGAACAGGTTTTCTCGTTGCTCAAGTTCCTCAGTCTTTGTTTGTAGATTCAAGAGCCTTCTTGCTACCAACAATCTCCCTCTCACTGGTTCTTCTTCATATTCTTCCTCTGTCTGCTCGTGATCATATTCTGTTTTGTCATCTTCAGACTCATATTCTCCATTCTCAAGCAGAATCATGATCCGTTTGTTGGTGCATTCATTGGCATAATGCCCTCTTCCTTGGCATTTGAAGCACTTGACGTCTCTAGCTCTTGAACTGGTAGCCACGGCCTTTCCTTTATCCTTCCCAAACACCGCAGTTGGCTTTGCTTCCTCTTTAGGATATGGTTTGCTCTCCTTAGTGTAGGCTGGCTTTTCCTCCTTTGGGGTATGAAACTTTGAAGTCCCATAACTATTGCGTGAGTGTCCTTTTCTTTTAAGCTGTTGCTCAACAAGGATAGCCTTATGCAACATCTCTTCTAGTTCCACATAATGTTGCATCTCCACATTGTCTTGAATCTCACGGTTGAGTCCTCCTAGAAACCGTGACATGGTTGCTTCTCTATCCTCAGAAACACAAGCCCTCAGCATAAGCAGTTCCATCTCTTGAAAATACTCTTCCACGGACCTAGATCCTTGAGTGAGCTTCCTTAGTTTCTGATGGAGATCACGGTGGTAATGACTTGGAACAAACCTCTTACGCATAATAGATTTCATCTCATGCCATGATTCAACTGGATACTCTTGGTTGCGTCTCCTAGTAGTCACTAGTTGATCCCACCAACTCAGAGCATAATCATAGAACTCAGTAGCTGCTATTTGAATCTTTTGAGCTTGAGTGTACTGCTGACAATCAAAGACAAGCTCTATCTTCTTCTCCCACTCCAAATAGGCATCCGGATCAGCCTTGCCATAAAAGGGAGGTATCTTTAGCTTTAGTCCAGCTAGATCATCACGTTGATGTCTTCTTCCTTCTTGATCACGTCTCTGCCTCCTCCGGCTGTCTCTAGAAGAAGAGCTATGGTGGTGTTCATAGTAGTTGTCAGTTTCTTGTGATCCAGCATGCTCACGCTGGTTCCTCCTAGATTCTTCTGGTTCTTGTTGAGTTTGATTCACCCTTTCTCTTCTAGGCTCATTGCTGTTCCCCTGACCAGTAGCCTGCCTCATCTCTAGTCTTAGTTCATCACGGAGTTCCCTTATACTGGCCTTAATCATATCAGCAACCGTGGAGATCATCGTTTGGTTTAGTTGATCAGTCATTTGATCCCTCAGTAGCTTGTTCTGCCTTACAAGTTCTGCTTCCTCTTCTGATTCGTTCACCATGTACCTGAATCAGGAAGAACTTAAACAAGTAAGTTGTTCAAAAAGGATTCAAATAGATTGAGCAATCAAAACAATATTCGCTTTTCAAAACGGTTCAAAAGATCAAGCTTGCAGATCACGGATCAGAGAATTCAATCGACAAATCTTCAGATCAGATTAATCAGTTTAAGTTTTATGAAATCAGAACCTAAGATGAATACGATCAAATCAGATTAGATCACAAAGCTAAAGCAAACAACTTCAATCGCAGGTGATTCAACAGTTCAAACGATTCGATTGCTTCTTTCACACGGATCGGTTTATTTTGAATCCAAATATGGTAAGAACTTTTAGATCTATCAGGATTCAACACAGATAGATCAATATCAAACGAAAATATGATTAGATTCTACGAAAAACAACAACAAAACAGAGATCGATCAATCGGTTTTATGAGAAGTCAAAAAGTTCGACTTGAAAACCAAAGAGAGATCGAGAACTTCCCTATCCAGAGTTGCTCTGATACAACTTAATATGATCCTAGGATGTAACTCTGGATCAGATGGGATAGATCCTTGCCTAAACGAATCAGAGACTCAAGTTTATCAAGGTATGTGGATCGATTGGTGACACAAAGAGATGCGGATGGACTCCTTGATACTCCTAGGATCTAGATCAGATATGACACACCAAACTAGAACCCTTAGACGCCGGATATGACTCACCAGCAAGCTCTCACACTCGACAAAGAAGAGAGAAAGAGTAGACAAAAGGTTTTTGATAAAAGACTGCTTGTTTCAGAATGAGAGTTTACAAGAGTTTAAATAGAGAACCCGTGGCATATGCCTTTAGGTTTCGAGAAATAACATAACATAGAAACTATAGTCTAAAACATAACATAAGATAAATAGATAGAATAGTCTCCTTTAGGCTTGGACCGATATTAGCACCTAGGTGATGTGTGAAGTAGCTTGAGGCCTCGTTAAAAACCTTCCTCCGGAAAACCTCTTTGGGACAAAACCAAGAGCAAGGAAAAGAGCACACCCAAGTACTTGCCTAAGTACTAACTCAGCTAGATGAGGAGATAGCTTGAATGGTGATCAAGGTATCTCGGATCATCAAGCTTTGTCCAAGACCTTCTTCTTGTTTCCATACGAGTCTAAGTAATCCTCCAATGGATCCATTTAGTTTCTTAGTTCTAGAACGAGTCATGGGACCTTCTGGAATGGCTAAGACATCTTCACTAGCTGATTGATCCATGGTTGCATTCCTGGTTGCATCCTCTTCCTTGTTGCACTGGTCCATGATCACATCAAGAATGAAGCCAATTCAGTCCCGGATCCAACAAACCAGACAACGCAGAAAATGGCCTTCTGATCATCAAGATATTGCTAGTTTTGCAAAACATGCCGGTTTGGATCTTTCCCAAGAGGAACTTATGTCTGATTGTGCTGGAAGGTCACAGACCTACTCGTGGAGACCTGGAGAATATTTCCACAAGATTATCACCCTTGGAGAGTGCTCTGTTCGTGCTAGAACAAGTTGGGGTCATAAGGAGTTTGAAGTTGATCAAAAGGACTTGCATCTTGACTATATCAAGATATGGAAGCCACCAGATAAGCAGCAACTTCAGTACCAATGCAAAGATTATCAAAATGTAATTGGAGATGAAGGAGTCACTAGAGTCAATGGTGAAGTGATTACTGGAGCAGGAGAAGAACTCATGTTTTCTTCTCAAATCAAAGAGAAACCACCAGATGAACTTAGTCTACCACAATCTCCAAAGAAACCAACCCGGGGTAACTATCTAAACTCAAAGAAAAACATGAAGCCTGATTTGCTTGCTGTGAGTACAGGTCAAACTGTTTTGAGATCTACCATTTTCGAAAAGAGAAGCTATAATAATGATCAGAGTAGCAAGAATGGGTTGTTGGTTAAGTTGATGAAGCAACAATCAAACCTTGGAAACTGTCTAGCCGCCAGCCTTGACATAGGGACAGTCCGAGGGTCATATCTCAACAACCACAAGGAGTTAACCATCAAACTCGACTGCCATGGAAACTTAACTCATCAGGGGCTCACGTCGATTTGGAATCAAGTCAAAACCTTCTCAGATGAAAGAGTTATGGGTTCTACAAATCGGGTGATCCTGTATTGGCTATCTTTGAAGTTTTCTGAGTTTAAAACATCCCAATCCTATGTATGGCGACCAGGTGAGCATGCTAAGGTAAGTGATCATGATTTCAAGAGTTCTTTTATCAATTACACAGATATGATGCACTTGTTTTTGTCAAAAGAGCCATGTGCAGATTATGATGAAGCTTGGAAGCATACAAGAAGAAAGAACAAGCATGTGGAAGACAAGCGGTTCAAGCCACCTGATTTGGATCAGGATAAGCACCAGGACGTCACTAGCTTCATCCTCATCAAAGAAGCACCACCAGAAGCAGCACACAAGCCAAAACCGAGCAAAAACCAATTTGGGATAAGATTATTACTCTTTGATAAACTTTCATGTGCTAACTTGCTTTGTTTCAACATGTCAGGTTTAAGTAATGAATCAGGAACTAAATGGATTAGTGCCTTCTACATACCCAAACCAGTCAGCAACAATGCCTATCAAAGAGGCTTGCAAGGTAAGTGTAATCTGATTTTAAACTTCAATGTTACTGACTTGGTCCCCTCTATTGTAGGTAAAACAGATTTGAGGACAAATCTTTTTGAAGAGGGAGGGGATGATGTGATCATGGAAAGCACCAAGCATGCAACCTTTAAGAGTGCATATGATGTGATCATGGACCGGATCACTAAGGAGGACAAGGAGAGTCTAGATGAGCCACATGAAGCCACAATGCATCAACCACTTGGTGAGGATGCTCTAGCCATTCCTGAAGGTCCCATGACTCGTTCCAGAGTCAAGAAGCTTAAGGAGAATGTTGTTGGATTACTCACTTCACATCCACAACAAGAAGGTCTTGGACAAGGTTTGATCCGAGATGTCTTGATCACCATTCAAGCCATCTCTACACCAAACTAAGATAGTGTCTAGGCAGACATGGGGTGCGTGCTCTTTTCCTTGCTTTTGGTTTTGTCCCACGAGGTTTTCCAGGAGAAAGGTTTTTAACGAGGCCACAACTTGTCTACAAATCACCTAAGTACTATACTCGGTCCAAGCCTATTAGAAGTTGCATTTTATTTCATTATTAAGCTTATAAACTATAGTTTTCTTTCTTTCCTTTTTTGATTCCTTGTCGAAACCCTAGAGGCATGTCTCTGGTTTCTTATTTAAAGGGTTCTCTACACCCTATTGTAAGAATCCAATCTTTTCTATACAAGTTACATTCATCTTTGCGGCTCTCTCTCTCTCTAAAAGAAGTGTGCCGAGTCTGGTGTGTCATATCCAGAGCCTAAGGGTGTTTAGTTTGGTGTGTAATATCCAAACCATTCATCTAGGAGTATCAAGAGATCATCCATCCCTCTTGTGTCACCATCCATTCCACACGCCTTGAAGGACTTGAGTCTTTTGATTCGTTCTTGCAAGGATTATCCATTCCCATCAACCAAAGAGCATCCTAGGGACGCATCATTGAGGGATGCAACATTTAAGAGTGCATGTTGATGTGATCATGGACCGGATCACTAAAAGAGTCAAGAAGCTAAAGGAGAATGTTGTTGGATTACTCACTTCACATCCACAACAACAAAGTCTTGGACAAGGTCTGATCCGAGATGTCTTGATCACCATTCAAGCCATCTCTACATCAAGCTGAGTTAGTGTCTAGGCAAGACATGGGGTGTGTGCTCTTTTCCTTGCTTTTGGTTTTGTCCCACGAGGTTTTCCAGGAGGGAGGTTTTTAACGAGGCCACAACTTGTCTACACATCACCTAAGTGCTATTCTCGGTCCAAGACTACATGAAGTTCCATTTTTATTTCATTCTAAACTTATGTTAAACTTAGACTATAGTTTTCTTTCTTTCCTTTTTTGGTTTATGGTCGAAACCCTAGAGAGTATGTTCTCTGGTTTCCTATTTAAAGGGTTCTCTACACCCTCTTGTAATCATCCAGCTTTTTAATATCAAGTTACATTCATTCTTGTCGACTCTCTCTCTCTCTAGAAGGTGTCGAGTTCTGGTGTGTAATATCCAGAGACCTAAGGGTGTCTAATTTGGTGTGTCATATCCAAGTTATTCATCTAGGAGTATCAAGAGATCATCCATCCCTCTTGTGTCACCATCCGATCCACACGCCTTGAAGGACTTGAGTCTTTAGATTCGTTCTTGCAAGGATTATCCATTCCCATCAACCAAAGAGCATCCTAGGGACGCATCAAGACATGACTTGGGCATGAGACAAGTTGTATTTGAGCCTGGAGGAGAGGTCTGGAATCACAAGAACAAGATTCAATTGATTGAGAAGAAACCAGCTTCAAAAAATTCTGATTTCTCACCCTCTGAAGATATGGTGTGGCACGCTCTCAGCTCAGCAAGAATTTCACTCTGAAAAAAATTGGAGAATGTCACCCGCTCTGTCATGGATCCAACAAACCAGAAACCACAGCAAATGGCCACCTAATCATCAAGATATTGCTAATTTTGCAAAACATGCCGGTTTGGATCATTTCCAAGGGAAGCTTCTATCTGATTGTGCTGGATGGTTACAGACCTACTCATGGAGACCTGGAGCATATTGATAGCATACTTATCATTCTTGAAGAGTGCTCTGTTCGTGCTAGAATCAGTTTGGATCATAAGGAGTTGGGAGTTGATCAAAAGGCCTTGATTCTTGACCATATCAAGATATGGAAGCCACCAGATATGCATCAGCTTCAGTACTACTGCAGAGATTATCAGATCATGATGGGAGATAGAGGAGTCACTGGAAAGATTGGTGAAGTGATCACTGGATCAGGGAAAAGAACTCATGTCGTCTTCTCAAATCAAAGAAAAACCACCAGATTGATGCGTCCCCTAGGATGCTCTTTGGTTGATGGGAATGGATAGATCCTTGCAAGAACGAATCAGAGACTCAAGTCCTTCAAGGCGTGTGGATTGAATGGTGACACAAGAGGGATGGATGATCTCTTGATACTCCTAGATGAATGGTTTGGATATTACACACCAAACTAAACACCCTTAGGCTCTGGATATGACACACCAGAACTCGGCACACTTCTTTTAGAGAGAGAGAGAGCCGCAAAGATGAATAAACTTGTATAGAAAAGATTGGATGATTACAATAGGGCATAAGGCACCCTTTAAATAAGAAAACCAGAGACATGCCTCTAGGGTTTTCGACCAAGAACCAAAAAAGGAAAGAAAGCAAAACTATAGTTTATGAAATAAAAATGCACTTCTATTAGTCTTGGACCGAGTGTAGCACTTAGGTGATTTGTAGACATGTTGTGGCCTCGTTAAAAACCTTCCTTCTAGAAAACCTCGTGGGACAAAACCAAAAGCAAGGAAAAGAGCACGCACTCCATGTCTGCCTAGACACTACCTCAGTTTGGTGTAGAGATGGCTTGAATGGTGATCAAGACATCTCGGATCAAACCTTGTCCAAGACCTTCTTGTTGTGGATGTGAAGTGAGTAATCCAACAACATTCTCATTAAGCTTCTTGACTCTGGAACGAGTCATGGGACCTTCATGAATGGTTAGAGCATCTTCATCATATGGTTGATGCATTGTGGCTTCATGTTGCTCATCTAAACTCTCCCCATTGTCTTCCTTAGTGATCCGGTCCATGATCACATCACAGATACAATCAGTCTCCATCAGATTCAAAAGCAATGCACTCAAGGTAATTATCTAGACTCCAAGAAACGCATGAGACCTGATTTGCTTGCTATTGGTACAGGTCAAAATGTTTTCAAGTCTAGAATTTTTGAAAAGAGAGGCTATAAAGATGATGGGTTCCTGACTAAGTTGGAGCTGCAACAAAGAAACCTTAGAAGCTGTCTAGCCGCCAGATTTGACATAGGATCAGTCCGTGGATCATATCTCATCAACCAAAGTGATTTAGGCCACGAACAAACTGCATTAGAAACTTAATTCATCAGGGCATCACGTCGAATTGGAATCATGTCCAAATCTTCTCAGGTGAAAGAGTTATGGATTTTACAACTCAGGTGATCTTGTCTGTACTTTATTTGAATTTTTCTGAGTTTAGAATATCTCAAACATATCTATGGCGACCAGGTGAGCATGCTAAGGTAAGTGATTATGTTTTCAAGAGTTCTTTTATCACTGATTGCATAGATATGATGCACTTGTGTTTGTCAAAAGAGCCATGTGCAGATTATGATGAAGCTTGGAAGCATACAAGAAGAAACAGCAAGTGTGAGGAAGACAAGAGGTTCAAACCCCCTGATTTGGACCAGGACAAGCACCAAGACGTCCATGTCTTCATGATCATTAAAGAAGGCACCTCCAGACGCAGCATACAAGCCAAAACCGAGCAAAACCAATTTGGGATAAGACTCTTACTCTTTGATAGATTTTCATGTACTATTCGTCTTGTTTCAAATGTATCAGGTTTGAGGAATGCATCAAGTGAAGATGATCCAGATTTGAGGACAAATCTTTTTGGAAGAGGGAGGGATGATGTGATCATGGAAAGCACCAAGGAATGGGAGCATGAACCTGAACATGAAGAGCTTGTAGGTGAGGATGCAAACACTGAAGAATTGTGTGAAACAAGAAGAATACATTGGCTTGGTTGAAGCTTGATCATCCAAGACACCTTAACCATCATTCAATCCATTCCACCTTCAAGCTGATCATCAAACTAGGCAAGTAGGATTGTGTGTACTCTTTTCCTCACTTTGGTTTTGTCCCAATGGGTTTTACGGAGGGAGGTTTTTAACGAGGGCCATCAAGACTACTTCCACATATCACCTAGAAGATGATCTCGGACCTACACATAAAAGAACCTTATGCTATTTTTATATTTCTAAGTTTTCTGTTATTTTCAAACTTCAGTCTTTGTGTGTTTCCAAGAGGAGCCTATGTCTTTATTCCTCTTGCATTTTTCGAGAGCTTGTGGCGATCGTTACAAGTCTCTCCCTTTATATATCTGGTCGAAATCTAATAAGAGGCATCATGCTTTTCAAGTCAGAAAACTTGTCCCTCTTATTGTGTGAATTCTCTCTGGAGAAATTCTCTTGTTGGTGTGTAACTATCCAGGCAGGGCCCCTTAGGTGTCTAAGTTGGTGTGTAATATCCGATCTAGCCAATCTAGAAGTGTCAAGGAGCCATTCCGCAAACGTGCTCTTGAATCATGCCATCGATCCAACATGCCTTGAGAAAACTTGGTCTTTTTGATTTGCGGTTTCTGGCAGGATTGATCCCCATCTGCTTCCAGAGCAGCATCCTAGGGTCTTATTAAGTCT
>CAJHQQ010005375.1:0-17734 GCA_905132885.1 Moricandia moricandioides
GGGTCAACTTCCCTTCTTTTAATGATTATCGTTGATTAAAAAATACATTTACAAGTAATGTTTAATCAAAACTAAAATTTGTGATCTACGATACTTACAAAACAGTATTGGATAAACTAGCTTTTATTATTAAAATTAAATGTGTTCTTGAAAAAGTGTTCTCAAAAAATTGAAAGATTAAGTTTCTAATACAAAATATGAATATCTCAGTCATAATAAATCGAAAATCTCCATAACATCAAAACAAGTTTTGTTAGAAATAGTATAGAAGGGTTTGAAAAGTAGCATTCATTAAACATAAAACAAAATTAAACTTAACAAATTTGTAAAAATTTAATTTATTTAAAATATAAATATTAATTAAAATAAATAATTATTAAAAATGTTGAAATAATTATAAGTATGACAAAATTTAGAAATAGCCTAAGTGGAGAAAGCTGATCCAAATATTTATATGCGGTCAAAAAATTGGTACCGAACCGTGTCACAAACCCTTGTTACGAAAAATGTAGCTGGCAAAGGAACCAATCTTCTCTATTAAAAGAGAAGTACAAAAAGAATCTACTAGGTAAAAGTCATAGTTGGACCATTTCATTGATTTATTATTATTATTTTTTTTGATTATTTACTTTAATCAAGCAAATATATATCATTTTTAAAAATCTGAATGAATCAATCTTAATTATAAATTTATTTATTTTAGTTCAAACAAAATTAGTTGAGAAAAATCTAACAAAATCTAATTAAAGTGTTTTAATGTTTTTATAAAATAGTGCATTATTTAATTTCGTAATTGATACTATCAATACTATTGTAAATTAAATTTAAGTAATATTTAAGAAACAAGAATAAAATTATATGATATTTTTTATAAATTTTATAATTATAGTTTATGTAATCTATTAAAACAGAAGTACAAATAGCAAATAACCCTTATTTTTACCTAATCTTTATAAAGAATGTCGCTGATATTATCTCTCCATCCAAACATAAAAACATTAATTCTTAACAAAAATAAATAAATTTGGGTTAAGCTCATTAACAACTTTTGTTATTAGAATTGAAGATTTCATAAAAAATGTATATGTGTTTCTAAAATTTTATAATAAAAACATAATTACATATATATATATATATAGCATTAAATTAGTTTTATTTTTATTCATATTCATATAAGCTACCCAACAATATTTGAACTATAAAAAAATTAATGTTAATAAATTTTGATTATAATCTGAATTTATTCATTTATAATAACAAAATCATGTAAATTTTCATAGCAATTTAGTGACTAAAAATACATACTAATATTTATTATAAATGGTTATATATACAAACAAATATAATGTATTATTCATTTGTATGATATATATCTAATAAGAATAACTTATGTAATTGGTAAATTTAAAAGTCTTAATCACCATATAATACATATGCACAACTAAGTCTAGGAGGGATCGAATATCCAAGGTATTTTAGGATATACAGATTCGGACATGCATTCGTCGGATTCGTAAAATTGTTATCTGGATCCGGATATTTGGGGTTAGGATATTCGGACTAAAATTCGAATACACGCGGATATCCGGACCTCATTTTTTGATTAAAAATAACTATTAACCATCTATTTAGTCTATTTAAAATTATTATTTAAAAAATTTAAAAATCAATAAAATTTTAGTTATTTTATATAAAAGTATATATAATATACATAGATAACTATAATTAAATTTTAAATATTTATATTCGGATCCGGATATCCAGACCTAAATTTTACTATCCAAATTTGTACCTAAATCAGTCGAATCCGTAAAATCATTATTAGGATCCCCGAATATCCGTTTTTCAAAGCAGATGAGATCCCGAAACAGATATCGAATATTAAGTTTCATTCATATATACAGTTATATCAAACAAATTGATTAAAATATTTGTCATTTATTAAAATAACACCCGTGCGGGCGCATGGGTCAAAGACTAGTTCTGTTTAAAACTAAAGTTTAACTTCGCATATGATAATTTATATCACATCTGAAACCCTAACTTATTATATAATTTGTAGATATTAATCGTTGTAAGCGTCTAGAACAAAGGCAGAAAATAGTTGCCTACCCAAAAGAAAAGTCTTCAAGATCCTCCGTTTGATCCTCTCTTTGAGGAAATTATTGAAAGAAAGATAACAATAAAGATAATAAAACAGAAAGTTGTCTCTTGATTCTCTATTCCTGTTTCTTTTTTTACTTCTGACATGGCGAATACAGAATTTTGAATGTTTCTCTTGCTTTTTGATTTTTGTTGCTTGTAGGTCTTATTCAAGAAAATGAAAAAGAGAAGAAATTATTCAAAAGAAAAAAGTTATGTTCGTGGTTTCATAGACTTGCTAACATTGAAAAGTCAAAACTCAAAAACTAGATATAAGCTATGATTATAATGTGTACACAACGATGAAATTTGAAGTTCTAATTAATATGAACATGAATCACCATGGACTCGTTTGATTTTTTCCTTTTAAAAAAAGATTATGGTGATGTTTACTCTTATAAAAATGATTACGGAGCAAAAATTTGAGAATTATTGTGAGTGAAAAGTATTTCTGTGTGTTTATTCCATAAGTAATGAACCACTTATATAGGTGTACAACCAAAGATTTGATCTTATCTAAAGATCTAAAAATCCCAAGAATATTCTTAGAAGACAAACATCATAATGTTCATCCACATACATATTTATCTATAACACTCTCCCTTGGATGTCTATTATGATAAAATGGTTTGTAATACACTTAAGACGTTGCCTCATTAAAAATCTTACTAGGTAAACCCAATTGGAAAACCCATAGTTAAGGAAAAGAGTGCAACACGTATTACTCCCCCTCATAAGGACATCACTCGAGATCCTTGAAACGACGCAATCCAATGAGATGAACTAACTTCTTGAATGTAGCAGTTGGAAGTGCCTTTGTGAACATATCGGCCAAATTTTTACTTGAATGAACTTGTAGGACACGAACATCGCCATTCTTCTGAAGATCATGGGTGAAAAAGAATTTTGGTAGAATGTGCTTTGTTCTGTCTCCTTTTATGTATCCGTCTTTGAGTTGTGCTATACATGCAGCATTGTCTTCGTATATCACTGTTGGAGCTTCTTTCCCTGCAGATATACCACAATCTTCTCGTATATGTTGAATAACAGATCGTAACCATACACACTCACTTCTAGCTTCATGGATAGCCAAAATCTTCGCGTGATTAGATGAAGTGGCTGCGATGGTTTGCTTCATAGAACGCCAAGAAATAGCGGTACCACCATATGTGAAAACATATCATGTTTGCGATCTAGCATTGTGGGGATCAGACATGTATCTTGCATGTGAAAAACCAATCAAATTTTCCTTGGATGGGGTAGAAAAGAATAAGCTCATATCTTTTGTACCTTGAAGGTAACGAAGTATATGTTTAATCCCATTCCAGTGTCTACAAGTAGGGCATGATCTAAATCTTGCCAACAAATTTACTGTAAATGATATGTCTGGTCTTGTATGGCTAGCAAGATACATTAATGCCCCTATTGCACTTAAATATGGTACTTTAGGACCAAAAACCTTCTCATATTCTTCTCGAGGACGGAAGGGATCTTTATTCACATCAAGAGATCTTACAACCATTGGACTACTCAAAGGGTGTGCTTGATCCATTGAAAATCTTTTAAGTACTATATATGTCGTTTGATGCACTAAGATTCCATTCTTGAAGTGCTCAATTTGTAGTCCCAAACAAAACTTTGTTTTGCCAAGATCTTTCATCTCAAACTCTTTCTTCAAATATTCCATTGTTTGAGAAATCTCTTTGGGAGTTCCAGTAATATTTAGATCATCAATATACACTGCAATTATGACAAATCCTGGGCTAAATATCTTTATAAAGATGCATGGACTGATGGGATCATTTTTGTAGCCTTTCTTTAGCAAATACTCACTAAGGTGATTATACCACATACGCCCTGATTGTTTCAGTCCATAAAGAGATCGATTTAACTTTATGCAGTATTGTTCTCGAGAACTAGATCTTGCTGCTTCTGGCAGCTTAAACCCTTCTGAGACTTTCATATAAATATAAGTATTTAGTGGACCATATAAGTAGGCTGTGACAACATGCATTAATCGCAAATCAAGTCCTTCTTTAATTGCAAGGCAAATAAGGAACCTGAAAGTAGTCGCATCCACCACAGGAGAATATGTCTCTTCATAATCAATTCCAGGTCTTTGGGAATACCCTTGTGCAACTAAACATGATTTATATCTCACAACTTCACCCTTTTCGTTCCTATTTCGCACAAAGATTCATCTGTGTCCCACTGGCTTTATACCTTGAGGTATGCGCACTAGTGGTCCAAATACTTTTCTTTCTGCAAGAGATTTTAACTCTGCTCCTATTGCTTCATTCCATTTTGACCAATCTTTTTTTTGTACACTCTTTTATAGATTTTGGTTCATGATCCTCATCCATAAGATTAACTGCTACATTGTATGCAAAAATATCATCGACGTCGATTTGCTTACGGTTCCACGTTATTCCAGACATGACATAATTAATTGAGATCTCTTCATTCTCAGGTACCTGAATTTCTTTATTCGTTATGTCTAATATCTCTTGTGGAGATCCTTCCTTTGTAATTATTACCTCGGTTTGACTATTGTTCATTTCTGCTCCTTTTCTTTTCCGAGGATTTTTGTCTTTGGAACCAATAGGCCTACCACTCTTCAGTCGTGTCTAAGACTCATTAGCAGTTTGGTTTTGTCCTTCTTGGACATTTATTCTAACTGGAGCATTTACAGTTGGTATATGTGACTTAATCACTCCTTTTGGGTCAGTAAATGCGTCTGGCAACTGAGTTGCTAAGCTTTGTAGATGAATTATATTTTGGACTTCTATGTCACATTCTTTAGTTCGAGAATCAAGATAAGATAATGATAATTCATTCCATTTAATATCTTTTTCCAGCTGTTTATTTTCTCCCCCTAATGTTGGAAAGACATACTCATTAAAATGACAATCTGCGAATCGAGCCTTAAATAAATCCCCTGTAGATGGCTCTAAATATTTAATTATCGATGGGGAGTCATATCCAACATATATTCCTAACCTCCTTTGAGGTCCCATCTTAGATCGATGTGGTGGAGCAATTGGGACATATACAGCGCACCCAAATATTTTAAGATGAGAAATATTCGGTTCTTGACCCATAAGTAGTTGTGATGGGGAGAACTGATGATTACTCGTTGGCCTGATGCGAATCAACGCTGCTGCATGTAATATAGCATGCCCCCATGCAGAGATTGGGAGTTTGGATTTCATAAGTAATGGTCTAGCAATCAACTGGAGACGTTTGATTAATGATTCAGCTAAACCATTTTGTGTGTGAACATGTGCAACAGGATGTTCAACACTTATCCCAATTGACATGCAATAGTCATTAAAAGCCTGAGACGTAAAATCACCAACATTATCAAGGCGAATTGTTTTCAAAGGAAAATCTGGAAAGTGTGCTTGTAACTTTATCAGTTGAGCAAGTAGCCTCGCAAATGCTAAGTTGCGGGTCGATAACAAGGATACATGTGACCATCTAGTAGATGCATCTATTAAAACCATATAATATCGAAAGGTTCCACAAGGTGGGTGAATTGGTCCACATATATCCCCTTGTATTCGTTCCAGAAAGTTAATAATTTCATAGTTTATCTTTGATGGCGAGGGCCGTATGATTAATTTCCCTTGTGAACAAGCAGCACATGAAAAATCATTAGGAAGGATTTTCTTATTCTTCAATAAATGTCCACAAGAATTAATGATTATTTTTCACATCATAACTGAACCGGGATGGCCTAACCGTTCATGCCAAACGTTGATATTTTCAGCAAGCTTCTCGCTTATTATGGCATTTGACTCAATCGTACTAATTTAGTATAGTACAATCCAGTGGAGAATGCAGGTAGTTTTTCCAAATATGTTTAGAGCCATGAATAATATTTATAGTTTGAAGGTATTCAACATTTTCTTCACTCATAGTCTTAATATGATATCCATTTCGACGAATATCCTTAAAACTCAATAAATTTCTTTGAGACTTGGGAGAATACAACGCATCAACAATCTCAATTTGCGTTCCCATAGGCAATATCATATTTTCTCTTCGAAATCCTTCAATTATTTTAGTGCTACCCGTTACAGTACTCACACTGAATTCTTGTTTTATCAAATGAGAAAAATATTTTTTATTTTTAAGAATAGTGTGACTAGTTGCACTGTCTGCCAAGCATAAATCTCCATCATCCATTATTCTTCAAATAGAATAAATTAAAGTTAAAACATAAATTAATGCAAATGAATAAAACTTAACCATTTCTAAAAGAAATGCATTTCATAAAAATGATACGTTGCCGTACGTGACTCTCTAGGCCCAAAAATGTGCCCAACCAAGTAGAGCACCACTCTTGGTTAAACTTTACTAATGACATCCCCATATTAATATCAGATGATTAATTTCATCACGTTGTTATTTATTTATACTCTGTGTGTTTGTTTTGTAATTCATTGTTGCCCTATTATTTATGATCATATAAAACAATTATGTGTATTCTATTCGTTCACTATTTGAACTATTGTTTGAGCTATTTCTTATTCTTATCATCATGAAAGTAATGTTTACTATTGATTGCATTAGATTATTTTTTTTGTCTTTATTTCTTTACAAAAACACCCTAAGTAAAGATCACTTTTATTTATCATTATCCTAGATGTTATTTATAATTTAGAAAGTTGTTATCTATATCTTTCAGAGATGAGTTTTTTTTTTGGTAGCGTATATCATATAACAAAATTGTTTCACATTTATGTTAGGTTCTTCTCTACTATTATCAAAAAATGCATTTTAAATGCATATGTAATCATATCATATCAAAAATAATAATTAAATTTCATAAAGAACAATTATTAATAAAAAAAATTCTATCAGATTATATCTAATTTTTTTATTTAGAAATTTAATACACTTAATAAATTATTTGCTAAATGTACAAATTTCAAATAAGTAAACCGATATAATTTTTTCAGTACAAAAATACGACTTTGCAAAAAAATTTTTGAATGTGATGTAAAGCACTAAAATAAAAGATTTTGTATAATATATTAAGTTTGGTCTTGTAAAAATATCCATATGCGCAGATCAATGAACTGTTATTAAAGTAACATGATTTCTTAATTTAATTACCAGAATATGCATGAGCAAATACAAATCTACTGCAATATTCTAGTATTATATTGTATTTCAGATTTACAAAATAAAAAAATATTAAATGATTAATATATGTATTGTTTAATGTCTGTATTTTTAGTAAAACTTATCAAGCAGACCATATAATTACAAATATTAAATGATAATGAATGATTGCTATATCTTTAATGTATATAAAAAAAAAAGTTTCAATTCTGACACATCTCAGGTATTATTGGGAAATCAAAATTAATAATATAATTCTAAACTAGGATACACATCTTAACAATCAAGTCAACAAATTTTATCAAATTAAAAACAATAAATCTAATTGCCGTAAACAAAAAAAATAATAAAAAAAATATGGACAATCAGCTAATTAATAATGAAAAGTATACATGTGAACACATCAAACTATTATGCATAAAAAATCGGCTTAGGTTATACTTTTAACACAAGAGTCATATAAATAAAATGATAGACAATATAGTAGCAAAAGTCAATGTGACAATGCAAAGTGTAGTATCAGATCTATTAACGAGACAATATTTGTGAAACGATCTAACTATTATAAGGATCTAACTTTACGCTTATAATATAATTTATGTGTAAAAAGATATTAATACAACTAAACCTAAAACTCGTTCAAATAGAAGCATCTAGTAATTTAATCAATAAAGCATACATGAAAATTATTTAAATAATGTAATTTTGGAATAATAGCTAAATTTTTAATTTAATATAGATATTTATAATATTTTAGATCTGAGTTATGATTTAGAAAATTAGACGTAACACAATATGAAAGTATGCAAAGTAATTATACGATCAAATAATAATAACTATGAATGTTCTTTCTATCATAAAAAAATCTAATGATTTCAAATTTCTAAAACTTTAACAGTTATGAAAATATTAGTTGTAGTTATGATCAAAACAATACAACATACATTAAATCTGTGCACGTATGATATCTCAGCTATGAATGAATCTGTACAGGTATTATTATTATTTTTTTGTTGAATTAATTCAATGAATCTAAACAGGTTACCCATAAAATATTGTTCACGTACTGAAAATAATATATGAGAACAATATAAAATAAATTGACAGAGAACATCATGCTTAAGATATTGAATACTATCACATAGAACATTCATGAGTTATAATGTGAACTAATTAATTAATGAGTGAACATAAATACAATAAACTATTTGAAAGTGACTAATAATAAGTCAAACAATTCAGCCGATTCAATTATGTTTTCAAAGTAATAACATATATTATGCATGCTTAGATTGTCCGGCATAGCAATCTAGCGAATTAATAAATTATAAATGCTCCATTATTTTGAT
The DNA here is from genome assembly GCA_905132885.1 of Moricandia moricandioides. Classification (NCBI taxonomy): domain Eukaryota; kingdom Viridiplantae; phylum Streptophyta; class Magnoliopsida; order Brassicales; family Brassicaceae; genus Moricandia; species Moricandia moricandioides. Next base: position 8,625 of record CAJHQQ010005375.1, read on the forward strand.
TGTTGTAATCATAAAAAGTGAGGTTACTAACCTCGTTGGATGGAACGAAGAGGGGCAAGAAGCTGAAACGAGCCGGTAAGCAATGAACCAAGGAAACTCAGAAGACTAGAAACTATCGTGATAACGTATTGTGAGGGAAAAGTATTTCTGTGTGTTTATTCTAAAAGTAATGAACCACTTATATAGGTGTACAACCAAAGATTTGATCTTATATAAAAATTTAGAAATACCAAGAATATTCTTAGAAGATAAACATCATAATGATCATCCACATACACATTTATCTATAACAGGAATATAATAATAAATATGTGATATCTTCCTTTTGGTTCTGATCAACAATTTTAATCTATATATTTGCATCAAAATTAACTATTATACAAAAGCAAAATGAAAAACAAAACAAAATAAGAGAATTGTTTTTTTTCTATGGGTACTAAGAGCAATATTATCAGTTAAAAACCGTTTAAAGTTATTAAATATATTATAATTAAAAAATCAAAATTTAGTTTATTTAAATTAGTTGAAAATACGTGAATGACATCTGTTATTTAGGGTTTTCAATAGGTTCGTAAAAGATCTAGTGTGAGAACTTTTTCACTATCTTTCATATTTCTAATATTTTTCATTTTCTTCTAATTGTGAGAACCCTCTTAAACTTATTGATGGAGCTTCTCTAATGTTAAAATATAAGGGAATCATTGTATATGAATTTTGTTTGAAAGAGAAATTTGTATTGCATGCATGTACATATATAAAGAATAACAAGAACCTTTAAATTCATCACATTTTTATAACTAATCTTTGTGGCACATAGATTATTAAATAAAAAATATATATATTTTAAAAAATCTAAAGTATCTGAAAAAAGAATACCACCAATTTTAATAATGTTGTCAACTAAACCATAACCCTAAATTAAAAATTTAAACTTAAACTCTAAATCTAAATCCAAACTCTAAACCCTAAACCCAAAACCCTAGACCCTAAACTTAAAACAAACTGTAGACCCTAAATCATAGACTCTACACACAAACTCTAGACCCTAAAACCCTAGGGTTTGAGTTTAGGAGTTAGGATTTAAGGTTTTGTGTATAGGATTTAGGATTTGGGTTTAGGGTTTACATTTAGAGTTTAGGATTTAGATTTAAGACGCAAACGCCACTAGCAAAACCCTAAATCTAAATTCTAAATCTAAAACCTAAACCCAAACCCTAAATCCTAAACCCAAATCCTAACTCCTAAACCCTAAACCGTAAACCCAAACCTTAAAAACTAAACCCAAACCCTAGGGTTTGGGTTAAACCCTAGGGTTTGGGTTTAGAATCTAGGGGTTTAGAGTCTAGGATTTAGGGTTTAAAGTTTGTTTTTAAGTAAGGGTCTAGGGTTTTGGGTGCAAGGTCTAGGGTTTTGATTTAGATTTAGGGTTTAAGGTTTAGAATTTTTGATTTAGGGTTAGGGTTTAGTTGGCGACATCATTAAAATTGGCGGTATTCCTTTTTCAGCTATTTTAGATTTTTTTTTTTAATTTAATAATCTATGTGGTACTTTGATTGGTTATAAAAGGTGTGGTGAATTTAAAGGTTCACCGTAGGGGGTGAACCTAAGTATTGTTCATATATAAACACCAAACCATATTTCGCTTAATTAAAAGAGGAAAAATATTTTGTTGACCAAATTAAATGACGACGCGGAACATAATCCTGAAACAGAAAATAACCAAAATATTTAACTATGGTTGACATACATAAAAGGAAGAGCCCAAAACAGTTAACAAGAAACATTTTGTAAAACCCAAAATAAGAATCCGAGCCATCCCAGTGTCGAAGGGCGTTGATGTCTATTGAGTTTTGTGGTCAGTGAATCTCAATTTCATTCCGTGGCAACGTCTTTGGATCTCCTCTATCACAGTATCGAAGCTTGTTGTTCGGCAGTCTTTGATAGTAGGGTCTCTGTTCTTCTTGGTTTCAGGTACCACATCAACACCAGGCGAAACAACCTCTTCTCAACTCGTGTTTTCTTATTTGGTGAGGGATTTTAGCTTGAAGGTCTTCCCTCCAAATAATGTTGGGATGTGAAAGCCTATGCCCAATTCTTTATTGTCCAATTAGAATGATATTGTCCACTTTGGTTTTAAGAGGCCTCATACTAATTAGAGTTGGACATCTCTTTATATATTAGACACTTCTTGTCTATTTTTCCAATGTGGGACTTTGTTTGATATCTCACATTCTCCTCCTTAAACTAAGGACCACACTCATCTTGTGTGTTTCTCCTTCAACGAATTATCTTAGCACCATCTTGTACTGCTAATCGCAGAGTTTCTTTTGAGAATCTTTCTCCCAAAACATAGGTTCCATGATCTTTTGACTAGCTCCTGCCACAGACCTCCTCTTCCAACTTGAAGAGTTTCATTCCTACTTGAATGATATTTTGGTTTTCTAGCAGATCGTAGTCAAACTGCTTTGATACCAATTGTTGAGATTGTGAAAGCTCATGTCCAACTTTTATTGTCCGATTAATATGATATTGTCCACTTTGGGCTTAAGAAGCAAACCCACATAAATTTACTTTTGGGCTCATTCCCAAAATGTCTCGTACTAATTAAAGTTGGACATCTATTTATATATTAGACACTTCTTATCTATTTTTCCAATGCAAAACTTTGTTTGATATCTCACAAATAAATGTTCGTCTATTAAATTTTTTGAATCACATACTCCATTTTACTGGTTTAACCTCACAGGAAAAAGCTAACATTGACTAACGAATTCAATAAAAACAACATGGAGAAGACCTGATTTCAAAATCTTCTTCATTGATGAAGTTAATAACCAATAATACTTTTTTTCACTATTGTATTTGTATTTAAACTGACACTGCACCAAACTAGAAAGATCAACGGCAGAGACACCTTAACCAGAGAAAACCGGATTTTTTGTTACCACATTAACAAATATATGCTCAAGAAAATACAAATCTACATTAAACTTACAAAAAAAAAAATCTATTTAGCTACAATAAAAAAATTGGAAATTGCACTGTATGACCACCAAAAAAATTATAATTCACTCTCTAGCTAAAAAATAAGTTGACTATGATATTCAACATATTTTCTATCTTATTTGCCAGAATACCCTTTAAAATTACCGATTCAACCGTTTTCTATTTTCTCTCTTTTCTTTCTTTTATCTTTTTTTTCTTCTCAGATCATTGATTCTTGTAACTATGTGTTTGTTTCCATACTTTGTTTCAATTTTGAATTCCATAACGCAAACTGGATTTATCGTTGTATCAATGGTGACTTCCATTGTTATTTAGATCTGGTGGTTAGTGGTGAAGAATAACGACGGCAGACCAGTAACGTATAAGAAATAGAAGAAGTGATGAAGAAGATGACTCCTCGACAATATACGGCGATGAGGATCCTTTTTTTCTTTGCCATTATGAGTTGATAATGAATAATGATAGTGAGCCAGCAAATGACTGTCGTAATGTCTGGAAAAAATAAAGAGATGAAGAAGATGATTTGGTGACTATACTATATTCAGTGAAATAATATTATAGTATAGTTTATGTTATTTAATGTAGCTATTTATGTTATTTATTTTGTTACATTCTATTTGAGTTTAGGGTTGATATTTGTATTTAGGGTTTATATTTGGGTTTAGGGTTTAAAGATTATGATTTAAAGTTTAGTATTTAGGGGTTTCTAGGACAAGGTTTAATATTTAGAGGTTGGGGTGAAATTAATATATTATATTATTTTAATGATATGGAATGAAATATTTAAGTTTTCTACTCTTTTACCTTTTTTAATGTGTTGTTTTCTGCATGTTGATTTACAGGATTGGTAAATGGAATAAACGATTTATTCCAACATGTTCATATTCGATACTACTCGTTTTACTATCTACAATAAAAATATTTTCGATAAATAACATGGTGACGTAGCTACTTCCTTTTCATTCATATAAAATAGTTTTGATATGATATTCACCATATATTTTATTAGTCACGTCACCTCCTCCAACACAGTTACCGGATAATTACAAAAAGAAGGGGTACAACCGGATAATTATTGGCATAAATGCTAGATTCTACATTATTTCAAAATCATTGGCATGCACTTAATTTTCTTTCCCACTTTGGTTATTTGGCAAATTCTCCCATAAAAAAAAATAGATCTAATCACCATGATATACAGGGAAAGGAGCGTACAACACAAGCAACAAAAAGATAACCTGAAACTGGTTTTGACGTTATGCAATTTTAGCGGAAAATGATGCACTACGATCATGGAGTAAAATGATGTATTACGATCATGGAGGGTACAAAACTATGAATGAAAAAACAGCTAAAGGACTTGTAGGGTAGATATATTTATAAAAAATAAATAATTATAAGTTAGGGTATTTTAGACTTTCAAAATTAGGAAACATTATAGTGCAATCAAACTCTAGTATGAAAATAGTTATATTCATAACTTGCAGTCTTGCAAGTCTTAACTGGATTATATATTTGAATGCTCTTTCAAAATATATGTATTTTCGTAGTTTATAGGTGAAATTTTAAAACTCAGTTAGATGCTCTATCTGAATGTTCTATTTATTGTAGCCAAAACAAACATTGATTCACAATTTTAAACTACGTCTTAATTTGTTTGGTTATTGGTAGGTAGCCTAATTCTTGTTGCTTTAGTAGGAAAAAAAACGGATGGCAAAGAGTAGAAGAAGAGAGAAGATTCTTTTCGCTGGCGATTTTAATGATGAAGTATCATGGAAAATGTATAAAAATTGGTTGTCCTATCAAAATTAGCATGAAGTTCAGAATAAAGCGCGCAGCTTTTAATTCACTTAGAGCATCTTCAAAAGTTCTTTATCCTTTATTTTTTTAAAATATTTTGCACTCTGTTCTCTCTCTAAAATCTTTCACAGAGAGATGAGAGGAGATTTTATCTTCGGCTCTTGCCGATCTTTTGTTGTTTATAGTTTTGATCTTTGGATCGAATTTTGATTTCCGTTTGTCGGATAAACTCTTCGCTTGGCGATTTTGTAGTGTATTACCAAAACAAATCGGGCTTGGTTTTCATGTTTAGTATGTTGGTCCCTATTTGTTTTGTGTCTAAATAAAGTTAATATCTCCACTTTCGCAACAAATTTCTAGATACCTTTTGTCTTGTGTTGAGTAAACTCTCTTCAAAGATTTGCACTAAATCTCTTTTGACAAAGAATCAATCTTTACTCTCTCTTTAAAGCCGTTAAATGGTTTTAGTAAAGTCTCTTTGTGGAAGAGAAGCGGTGTTGTGAGATAGAAATCGGCTGACTTTAACGGAGTCTTAGCTAAGTCGGCGACTTCTCTATATTGGAGACGTTCCGGCAAAAGCTCTTGTTTAGGTCAAATCGATTTATATTCAAGTGGGTATTATCTTATGGAGATGGAGTTTTCAAGCACAAGCTAAGGATTTGGCGAAAGAGGGAGTTCGAGGAGTGCAAATTCAGAAAGACAACATTGTGACCGAGGTAAAAAAGCTTCCATCGACGGCCGTACGTTGAAACGAGAATAACTAGCGGTGGAGCTACAGTCACACATCTGCATGTAATTTTTTTGACACGTGTTGTATTTTTCTTTAAGTTGACACATGTGTGTATGTGAAAGCTAGATGTACTCCTTTATCAGTTGGGATTTAATAAAATCCAAAGGTTGACAAAAAAAGTTTTATAAAGTTAATTTCACACATTAATAAAATAATTAAAATAATTATACACAAAAGTAAAATAATATAAACATATTACTGCTCAAAAAAATAATATTACAATTAGGAAATTTTACACAAATAAAAAACTATAATAGAAGCATAATAAATTATATCAAATAGATGTTACATAATAAGGTGAAAATGTTACACAAATTAATATAAATTATAATATTAATATTCAGGTAAATTTGATTTCGAATCTCAAAAATCACCAAAATATTTTCCATACAAATTTGGAGTAGTCTCACCTTGTTATGGTTTAGTTCTTTTTTGTATGATTCTTTTTGTTCAGATTGGATAAACTACTATTGTAGATGGAATTTAAATTTGTCAACAAGATTTTATTTTCTTCCTCCATTTTTTTAAAGCTAATGTTTTTGCTTGATTCTACATGTGTAATTAAACCATCTCATTATTTTTTCCCTACTTGATGCATATTCTTTCAAGATTGTCTATTTAAATATACGTTTCTTGATTCTTTATAAAATTTTAGTAATTATAGTTAATTATTAACAATTACAGACTAAAATGTAATATGTAAAATTTTTAAAGAATATTTTTAAAGACTACCATTTGAAAACTACCTCTTTTTCTTTTTATTCAAAGTGGATCTCTTTTTAAAAATAAAATTTCTTGTTGGAGATGCTAGGAATTTTGCAAATTTCATGATATTATTATTTCCAATCTAATGGTACATCAAAGTTTATTTTTGTAAATATCTGAAAAAAGCTGTTGCTTTCGGCCGTCAGAGATTATCAAACCTTTTGCCCTTATTTGATTAGAAAGTTTTTATTAGCATTAGTGGCACTGTTTTGGGTATAGGTTTTTAGCCTCGCGGGTTTAATTGCCCTTGGGAGAATATGCCACATTTTTTTTATTTTTGCTTTTAGCAATATATTTCCTCTAATTTATTTTTGCTTTTAGCAATATATTTCCTCTGATTTTGCTTTTAGCAATATATTGCTATGCCGGTTTTATCGAGTTTTCTTAAATCCGAGTTTTAAATCAAACCGGACTCGGCTTTTTTAGCGAATCACGGTCAGACCGGTTCGACCGGCCGGTCCGATCCGGTTTTCAAAACCATGAGAGAAACCCTCGTTTATTTTCATGTATAATTTCTAAATATGTAGAACGAAATTTCTTATTATTTTGGTCTTCTGAGCTTTTTTGCTGTTTACAAATCGTTGGTATATGGGTATTATTTTACTATTATACTTATATATAGGAGTCAGTTTCTGTATATAAGAAGTTCAGCTTGGCACAATTACTAATTTTTGTAAAAATTTTTTTAAATATCATTTAAATGATATAGAAAACAAATCTCATTCTAGGATCCTTATAGAATATATGAAAAATAGAATATAATTATAAAAATTCATGATTAAAAAGGCGAGATGGAATAAAATTCCATATGTATTTCATTCATTTGTATTCTATTTTTTTTTCATTCATTCAGAATATTCCTAAAACTGAATACCAGTTACAGCCAATATCATGCGGACAAAATATCAATCTTCCATCTAATAATCCTAAACTATTATCTAATTCGTAGATATTTTTTGTACTAATGATTCGTAGATATCTGAATCCTTGTAAACTCTTTTTCTTTAACGAACAAAGGCGGGAAGATCACAAATATTCATATAATCTTGGCAAAAAAATGTATTTATTTCCCACATAGTAATAGTGTGGAATAATTGCATTATATATCCCAGAATGTTTACTACTATATTAAATGCTCTATCTGCTTTTTTTTTAAAAGATGACAATAGTTGTAATGGTAAGATTTTATATTCTTTTAAAAAAACATTTCATAGAAGTTGTTTTGTAACTATAATCACGTTAAATTTTCTTCTTAAAATGTCACAAAGTGAGCTTTCGAAAGCTTCTGATTCTAACTTTAATTATGTCTCGGAAAATGCACATTCAAAGAAATTTTTATGTAACCTAACCAGGGTCGTGTATGAAAAATTTGAATTCACAAACAAAAACTTTTTTGGCCCTCTACTTTTAAAAATCAGAAAAGTGGTTAAAATTGCAATTTAGTATGTCGAACCTAACACTTTAAATACGCATCATGGGATCTTTACCAATAGAACTGTGTAAATTTTGTGATATTATTGACCCTTAAATATATATATATGTCTTGTATGACTCCGAAACACATGCTTTATGTGTTTCTATTCATACACAGCCCAAAACCTAACTTGTATATTATGATAATCAATTAGTACATAAGCAATTATTAAGTCACTTTAATGCAAATCATTGAAACTAGGCATGGGCGTCTAGGGCCCATCGATTTTGGTTCGATTGATTCAGATTTTCGGTATTATGCTTAAAAGTTTCATTCATTTTTTTATTAATTATCGGGTCAGGTTCGGTTCAGTTCTTTCTGAATTCAGTTCAGATCAGATTGTAACCAGTGTCTGAAATTGTCCATATATATATATATATATTTAAAACCTAAAAATTTGACAAATATTTTTCAAAATATGTAAATTATTCACAAATCTAATTAAAAATTAGTTAAACTATCGAAACTAATTAAAAAGTATTCAAAATAACAAATGAAACAAACTACAAAATCTTCTGAATACTATAAAATATCTAAATTACCTAAAAATATATAAATACTTTAACATATTTAAATAATTTCAGATATTTGTTGATCCTAGTTCGGATTTCGGTTCGGTTTGGTTCGGGTCATACCCATAATCCAAAGTACTAAGCTTATAAGTTTCATTCGGATATTTTTTTATAACGGTTCGGATTTGATTTCGTTTCTTTGTTCGGTTTAGGTAAGTACTTCGCTTTGTGAGAAAAACTCCTTGGCCTAACTGAAACAGCAACTTTTGTTTATATCACGTCTTCTAACATCTTTTTATGATCATCAGTTACTAACCAATATTAACAAAAAAAAAAAAAAAACAGATCTACAAATAAACAATTTTATTCTAATACTTGAATTAATTCGTACATTTTACTGATATACCTAACTTTAATTACTATTTACTGGAAAATCTATATGATAGACGAAGGCTGTCTGTGGAAGATATTATACGGTCAAAAGTATGATTTTAAATATTTTGTTTTCAAAAGTGATAATAAATCATGGATTCTAGTTTTAATTACTTTTATTTTTTGTCAAGTTTTATTTTCTTCTGGTAATTCGATTTTAATGCGTGAGTTATATATCACCTAGACTCCTACAAGTTACAAGATGCATGTGTATGCGTTGTGGATTTGAATAATGATTATATGTATTTAATATTCAAATTAGCACTAATTTGTTTAAGATAAAAAAAACTAATATGAAATATACCAAAAAATTAATTTTGAAAAATGTTAA
>CAJHQQ010005376.1:0-17734 GCA_905132885.1 Moricandia moricandioides
ATGATAGGTACGCAACACAGACCCCAGATCCAGTCAACGAGCATTAGTTTGCTCGTGAAGCCAACTGAGAAGGATAGGTGGTTTGACGTTGGGTGCGCGAGCACAGAGCCATCAAACACTAGCTATCCAATCACCACTCATGCACCGTACGTTCCTTGCCCCGCTAACATCAATCTTTCCAACCACTCTCGAGATGAAAATCAGAAGAGCAACTGGAAGACGGACGAAACCAGGACAAGTCCACACAAGCGCGAAAAAATCAGGGGCAAAATGGTCCGCCGGAAAAAGTTGCCGGAAAAGTCGCCGGAAAAGTCACCGGTGACAGTCCCGGCCATCGGACCCCAACCCAACCATCCGATCATGCTGCACCAAGCACTCGGACATATCCCACACCCAGTCCGACTCTCACCCTCAGGATAGGCACAGAGAGTGCCTACCCCTTATATATACAAAACACTTTTTTCAGACTTTCACCAGTAGACATTGACTTTGTTCCGGGAGGAAAATCGATGTAAAAAACAAAATACATCGAATTTGAATCTGATTTTTTGCATGCTTCATAAGCATGGTTAAAGCTATTTTCTGGTAAATTTTCATAATTTTCCAATGCTTCTAACCACCTCATTTGCACGCTACAATGCCCGGGCTCTCATGGTCTTAACGGATGCCTATATAAACTTTTGATTGAAACTTGACATCCTAAACTCTTTGTTTCAATGTTTCTGATGTTTCCTTTCAGAAAAGTTTGTTCAAAAATATTAATTTTGATTTTTTTCCTTCACGGATGATTTTGGCTGTCCGTGTGCTGTCCGTGGGCAGTACGCATGGACTGATCAGTCCATGTACTGATTTTGGCCGAGTTTTCATGGACTGATGGGGTTTTCATGTACTGATGGCAGTCCGGATGGACTGATCAGTCCGTGGGGTGTCCGTGGGCTGTCCGTGGGCAGTACGCATGGACTAATCACTCCATACGTACTGTCCGGACGGACTGATCAGTCCGTGTACTGAGTTTGGCCGAGATTTCATGGACTGATGACCCAAGTCCCGAGTTTTCATGTACTGATGGGTCATCCGGGACAGTCCGGATGGACTGATCAGTCCATCATGTACTGATTGGGTCGAGTTTTCATGGACTGATCAGTCCATACGCCGGCGAGCTTAGGAGCTGCCGGCGTCGGAATCCATGGTCGGTGTGAGAGTCTTAAGAGTGCTTGGGAGAGTTGGAGCTTTTTTTTTTTTTTACAAGTGACGTTTCTACCACGACTTTTTCTACGTTTAATTAATAAATATTTGATCAACATTCAAACCTTCACCCAAAAAAAAACGAAAAATTGTTTTCTAATTATCAAAATTATATTAAAACAAAAAATATGAAAAACAAGACCAAGCAATTAAAGAAAATAAGTTCTAACGTTAAACAAATTGGAAAACTTTCTATAATATTAGATTTTACACACTTTCTAATTCATGTTATGTTATAAATTTCCAAATTTATTAACCATCATATATATTAAGAAAATGGTCACAAGCTGTAATAAACCTACACAATGTATTATGGAGAGGAAGGGAAATCCAGTGTCGATATTGAAGGGAAATTCAGTGTCACTATTGAGAAAATTAAAAAGGATCTCAAGAACCATGATCTGTAATTTGGAATGTATTATGAGGAGAGAATTTATTAGCCTTCAAGAGATTGAAAGTAGTAAATCAAGATAGCTTACTTATTTGTATATGAGAAGCTCAGTTGAAAGATGAGAACTTAAGGATTTAATGGGAGGAAATGAATGAAGAGAAGTACAGAGGTGTTCTCATCATGTCCACGTGTTTGTGGACGTTCTCGTTAGTACGAGGGATATTTTTCAGTTTCGAGTCTTACTGCGACAGGATCTGCATTTCTTCTTCGTTGCATGTTATAATCCGATCAGGGTTCTCTTTTCTCTTAGTATCAATGAACAAAACAGTGCATGTTAATATATGTTAGATTGGGTGTATATGAGATATTCAATTGACTGGCTGTTTTTTATGTGTGCCAGCCAATCAACAACAACATATAGGTATATTGATGCACCGCAGAAAGACTAAGGGCAGATTCCTAGTGAGAAAACGGTTACCTTGTTATTTCGACAATTGTATCCATACATATCGGACAATTACTGCTCCACTGCAATCAAACAACAAAGAAATATCAACAGAAGCAGTTATTAGTTCAGAGTTTGCAATCTGTAATAGAGATATGGCAAAACGTTTTCTGAGTCGTTTAGTGCTGATGATTGGCTGCAACCGTCACTTAATAGTAACCAGAGCTTCCATTGATTTGAAATTTCTCCATGGCTGTATGTTATGAATCAAGTACTCTACTCTCGTACCTTCGTATAAACCTTGTATAGTATTCACTCGTATGTACTGTATCGTATACGTCTCATAACGACGTCAGATGACTCATCGCGTCAATCCACAACAATTACAATACACGCTTAAAAGTTCTTCTCATAACCACCTCTACTATTTATAGTTAACAGAATGCTTAACCAGTCTGGTTTTCCCTAACGACTTCTTTTGCCAGCTCAGTCTCTGTAACTCCTTCCTCCCTTCTCACATCTCCTCTTTGCCTCCGATAGTAAGCTCTCCAGGGCCTATCAATACCCCCGGTACAGAGAATCAGCTTGTCCTCAAGCTTAGCAGTAGGAAAGCGTGCGACAGCTTCACTCATCCTCATCCACTCAGTCTCATGATCAGGTAAACCCTTCCAGCGAATGAGAATCTCCAAATGACCCAAAGCATCATAACGAGAATCCAACACCACGTCAGGCTCCACCAGTAACTCATCCTCCACGGATAGCTCGACTGGAAGTGGCATGACCACATGATTTCGTCCCAACACCGGCTTCAGTTGGGAGACATGAAAGACCGGATGAATGCGAGAAGATTCAGGCAACTGCAACCGATAGGCAGCTGAACCAATCTTCTCCAAAACACGATAAGGGCCATAATAGCGAGCTGCTAACTTCCTGCACAACCGTTTAGACACAGAGTTTTGACGGTAGGGACGCAGTTTGAGAAACACCAAATCACCGACTACAAACTGCAAATCCCGACGATGTTTGTCGGCATTATTCTTCATTAGCTGCTGGGCATGCACCAGATGGTTCTTAATATCACACAACCATGCATCACGGTCACGCAATGATTGTTCCAATTCAAAGTTACATGTAGAACCCGTCTCATACGCCATTAATTGAGGAGGATCACGACCATACACTAGCTTGAACGGGGAGCATTGAATCGCTGTATGATAACTAGTGTTATAAGAAAATTCAGCCCATGGTAAGAATTGGAACCAACGTTTTGGATGTGTAGATGTATAACAACGAAGGTATGTCTCCAAGCAACGATTAAGGACCTCGGTTTGACCATCCGACTGAGGGTGATAGGCGGTGCTATACTTCAGTTTCGTACCTGCCTGGCTGAAACATTCTTTCCAAAAAGAGCTCAAGAATATCCTGTCTCTGTCTGAGACAATGGAAAGCGGAAAGCCGTGAAGCTTAACAATCTCCGATATGAAAGTATGCGCGACATCAGAGGCAGAGAAAGGATGGCGTAAACCCACAAAATGAGCATACTTGCTTAAACGATCGACAACCACCAGAATGACATTCTTCCCTCCTGAAACTGGCAGACCTTCTACAAAGTCTAGCGAGATATCGTCCCAAACTCTCTGCGGAATAGGTAAAGGTTGCAATAACCCCGCAGGACACAACGTAGAGTACTTATGTGTCTGACAAACCATGCATTCCGACACAAACTTGTGGATATCCTTCTGCATTTGTGCCCAATAAAAAACTTCTTGGATACGCTTCTTCGTTCTGAGAACTCCTGCATGACCTCCAATAAGGCTAGAGTGATACTCCTGAAGGATTAAAGGAATGAAAACCGACTTTCTAGAGATCACCAATCGATTCTTATAATAAAGTCTGTTATCTTTGAGTGTATAGCCTGGTTTAGGCATCTCATTCCTTAAGATCCTTGCCTTTAAATCTTGCAATTGCTGGTCATTATCAACCTCTTTAAGGAGATCTTGAAGTTGTAATGACGTAGGTATTGTCAATGCAAATAAATTCATCCTTGACAACCCATCAGCAGCAGCATTCTCCTTGCCCGGTTTATACACGATATCAAAGTCATAGCCCAAAATCTTGACTAACCATTTTTGATACTCCATAGAAACCTCCCGTTGTCCAAGTAGAAATTTGAGACTCTTTTGGTCTGTCCTCACAATAAAATGACGTCCCAACAAGTAGTGTTTCCACTTGATAATAGCAAGCACGATGGCCATTAGTTCTCGCTCATATATGGGCTTTAACTGTTCTCGAGTCGTTAAGCCGTGACTGAAATATGCCACTGGAAACTCATTCTGCATCAACACTGCCCCCAGACCATACCCTGATGCATCCGACTCAACCACGAACAGCTCATTGAAATCCGGTAGAACCAATACTGGAGCAGAGGTCATTGCTATCTTCAAGGACTCAAAAGCGGACTGTGCTCTTGGTGACCAGTCAAAGAGATCTTTTTTTAATAGTTCGGTGAGTGGCCGAGCAATTGTTCCATAATTCTTGACAAACCGGCGATAGTATCCCGTAAGACCTAGGAATCCCCGAAGCTCTTTTGTTGATTTCGGAACAGGCCATGCTTCCACGGCCTTGGTCTTATTCGGATCCGTTGCGACACCCTGAGAGCTGATAATATGACCGAGGTAATCTATAGAAGGTAAGCCAAACGAGCATTTCTTTTGATTGGCGAATAACTTCTGTTGCTCAAACACCTGTAACACTTGTTGAAGGTGTAACACATGTTCCTCGATCGTCCGGCTGTAGACGAGAATATCGTCAAAGAAAACCAGAACAAAGTGTCTCAAAAATGGTCGAAAGATTGTGTTCATTAGCGCCTGAAACGTAGCTGGAGCATTCATTAATCCAAAAGGCATCACCAGAAATTCATACAAGCCATCAACTGTCCGGAATGCTGTCTTCTCTATATCCTTTTCTACCATCCGTATTTGATGGTAGCCAGAACGAAGATCCAACTTGGAAAAAATAGAAGCTCCAAACAGTTCATCGAGTAGTTGATCGATAAGGGGAATGGGAAATTTATCCGGAATCGTCACTCTGTTCAGTGCCCTGTAATCCACGCAGAATCGGAATGACTTGTCTTTCTTCTTAACGAGCAAGACAGGACTAGAAAACGGACTACGACTGGGTCGGATTATTCCCGCAGACAACATCTCTTTCACCATTGTTTCCATCACAGCTTGTTGGGTTTGCGGATATCTATAGGGTCGAACATTGATAGGACCACAATTAGGTAAGAGTGTGATGCTATGTTCATGATCTCTCATCGGCGGTAAGGAAGAAGGAATTCCAAAGATGTTGTGGAACTGAGATAGCACGTATACGATTTTGTCCGGAACCACGGATGAAGCTTGTACTGTCTCAGGTACCTTCTTATGCATATTGAGTAAGGAGTTGTGATGACGGTGAAGATCGGGATCACCTCGAATCGTGACCCAAGAACCCTGGTGAACGAATGATAGCTCATGAGCCTCCCAATCCACAACACACTTACCCAATGTTCTAAGCCACTGTACACCCAAAATTATGTCCGCCGAACCCAATTCCAACGCCACAAAATCCGTAGTGAAGGATAAATCTTGAATTCCAAAACTGACATCCTTACAAACTCCCATTGCCGTCACTGAGATACCCGTGCCTAGCATGATCTCCAAGTTTGATTGTTTTGTCGCTCGTAGCAAGAGTTTGTGCATAATATGTGGAGCAATAAAATTGTGACTAGCTCCACTGTCCAACAAGATAACCACATCCACTTTTCCCAATTTTCCCCATACTTTGGTTGTGGTCGGACCCTCTTTCCCCACGAAAACATTGAAAGACAAGGCCATCATCTCTGTTTTCTGCGTTTCCTCCAACACTGCTACCTCTTCTGCTACTGCTTCTCTATTCTCATCAAGAACCTCCATCACCAATCCATTAACAACCGTTAAAATTTGCAACTCTAAGTTGTTACAAGGATGACCTTTATACCATTTGCCTTTACACTGAAAGCAAATCCCCTCTTTACGCATCCTGTCTAACTCCGCGTCCGTATGATATTGACGAGGACGTAGAGGTTTATCCGATTTTTGCCTCAGTGTTCCAGCTTCTTGTAAAGGTAGGGTATTGTTCTTGTCCGGAAGTGTAATGCTACGCTTCTGAAATCCACCCGTGTATGAGGATCTTGTTCCCGACTGTTTATCCGTACTCATGACCTTGCAAAAAGTTGTGCTCTGCATCTTGAGCACCGCCAACTTGTGATTGGTAAGACCTTTTGGTTCCTTCATGCGTATCACTTCCTTCATTTCAGGTCGTAACCCATTGTAAAAGACCTTGATCAAATTATTCTCGTCAATACCCGTAACTTGATTGCGTAGGGCTTCAAATTCGTTGACATAATCCACAATATTTCCAGTTTGTTGTAAGCAGAACAATCTCGCTGCTGGTTCATCATCCAATGAACCCGCAAAACGATCCAACAGTCTTTCGGTGAACTGTATCCAACTCAAGAACGGGTCTGATAACACTTCTCCATTAAACCAGTTCAGAACAGGTCCCTCTAAGCTCAAAGAAACCAGATGTAACTTCTCTTCGTCATTATAATTTCCAATTCTGAAGAAACGTTCCACACGAGAAATCCAATCAAACGGTAGATTACCAGAGAAAACTGGCATTTCCACCTTCCTCAACATCGAATCACGGTTTGCTAACGAACTAGAAATTCCCCGATAACCTAGTTGTGTGTGAGTTTCTTCCGGTTCAGAAGAAAATTGTGGTACCTGATACGACGAAGGTGGGGGAGCTGAAGAAGAAGCTACTTCTTTGCCGTTACGTTGGCCGCAAAACGAATTTGCTTCGATTCTCGCCAACGTGCCATTAATCAGTAGCATCTGCCTCTCCAATGCGCTGATCTTCGTACTAGATTCGGTTCCGATGTTGATAAGCTGTTTCTCGATCGCATTAAACCGTTCTTTCGACTCCAAACCAGCTCGAGCTAGCTTATCGCATCCGATCCTCAAGAACTCGATATCATCTTGCAATCGATTCATCGTCGAATCCATTTGTGCCTCCTGGTTGTTCGAATCTCCCATAACTACAGTTTCGCGAGCTCCACACTTCACTCTCGTCGAAATCGCCTCCGGAATCGATGATCGCGTTGAATCGATCAGTCACCGCACCAATTTGTTATGAATCAAGTACTCTACTCTCGTATCTTCGTATAAACCTTGTATAGTATTCACTCGTATGTACTGTATCGTATACGTCTCATAACGACGTCGGATGACTCATCGCGTCAATCCACAACAATTACAATACACGCTTAAAAGTTCTTCTCATAACCACCTCTACTATTTATAGTTAACAGAATGCTTAACCAGTCTGGTTTTCCCTAACGACTTCTTTTGCCAGCTCAGTCTCTGTAACTCCTTCCTCCCTTCTCACATCTCCTCTTTGCCTCCGATAGTAAGCTCTCCAGGGCCTATCACTGTAACAAATCCCAATTGCAATTAGATGATTAAGAAACATTGTCAGTACCTTATCAAGACGAATTACCAGTAATCCGAACTAGCAGTACCTTCCCTATCAAGACGAACTAGCAGTACCTTCCCTAGTAACTCTATACAATGCTCTAAACTGAAACATGCATACATTACGTATGGAAAAAACGCCCTTGTGTGCATTACCAGCGAGACATTGAAGTGAGTGTGATATATGTGTTTCAATTAACCAAGTGACTGTGATGCATTGCAGCGATTGCTATTTGGTTAAAAGATTGGTAACAGCACAGTATCTGCAATTTTATTCAGCACAACAGATAACACAACACGCAGCACAGTCGTGAACTAACAGCACAGTCTCACGATAACAAGATGGAAGAACACTAAAGGACAAAATAGGGTTCTAGAATATCCAAATAAACAAAAGATCTCTCTCGAGTTCTCACTAAGAATTCACGAATCTGGTATCCATACAGATAATAATCGATACACAACACTTGCATAAAGACGAAAGCGTACCTGATGACGAGATTGAAGTGTAGATTATCGATGACTGTTTAGCTTCACTGTCAGAGTATCCATCGTATATGGAAGAAGGTAGAGTGGGATAAAATGCAATTTCGAAAATCAAAAGGGCAAATACTGCAATTTTTAAAAGTATTTTAGTTGCCAGCGTGCTCCTAAAGTCTCTTATGTCTTGAACTTTTTTTTTTTTAGATTTCAAAATAGCATAACTTTGTGTAGATTAATCCGTTTGTAGAAATTTTTTTTTTAAAACCGCATAACTTTTCGAGGCCTACGTCGTGCCGGGTCGCCGAAGGCGGCCCGGGTTTGTTTTTATTGGTAAATTAATTTTTGTTGTATAGTTGTTTACCCTTTTTGATTTTAGATTTGAAATTTTATTCACTTTTTTATACTTAATTTGTAATATGAATACATTTTTGTTTACCTTTTTGTCACTAGATTCATGTCAAACAAACAAATTTTGCAATAGATAATAATTCAGATCATACTCCATACGTTATATTGTATAGAGTTAAATTATTAAACGAAGTCTTTGTATGGCTTGGTGGTTTGATCTTGTGGAATTTCCCTAAACAACTTGAGTTCAATTCTCTTTCAACGTGTATTTTTAATCAATTGTTATAGTGGACACATCAGCTTATATATTTTTTACATCTAAGATATATGATTTGCATAGTCTAGTGGTTGTGTCGGTTTCCTATTTTCCAATTAACCAGGGTTCAAAACTCTTCCAACAAAGTAATTTTAGCTCTATGTCACTGTCATAAAGCAGACATCAGCTTATAAATTTATGACTTCATAATTGTTTGAAATGATCTACATAGCCTAGTGGTTATTTCCACTTCTCGTTCACTTATTTACCAGGGTTCAAACCCCTTTAGTGTAGATTTTTTTTTCTTCTAAAGTCTATGTTTTGTTTACCCTTTTTGAATGCATAACCAATGTGAGCGGTATCCAATAAGTTCATGTTATGTTTTGTAAAGTTTCCGGAAGTCAGCATGTACTGGATTTGGGTCGAGTTTCCTTGGACAGAGCAGACAGTTTTGCATTTTCCCTTTGGGTTGAAGTGGGTTGAAGTGCACTGTCTCGATGCATTTAGCCGAGCCGCTTGCACTGGCGTGATGCATTTGGGCGAGGCGTTCTGAAACTTGGTGCGAGAGCGATTTCCACTTTTTTATACTTAATTCGAAATATGAATACATTTTTGTTTACCTTTTTGTCACTAGATTCATGTCAAACAAACAAATTTTGCAATAGATAATAATTCAGATCATACTCCATACGTTATATTGTATAGAGTTAAATTATTAAACGAAGTCTTTGTATGGCTTGGTGGTTTGATCTTGTGGAATTTCCCTAAACAACTTGAGTTCAATTCTCTTTCAACGTGTATTTTTAATCAATTGTTATAGTGGACACATCAGCTTATATATTTTTTACATCTAAGATATATGATTTGCATAGTCTAGTGGTTGTGTCGGTTTCCTATTTTCCAATTAACCAGGGTTCAAAACTCTTCCAACCAACTAATTTTAGCTCTATGTCACTGTCATAAAGCAGACATAAGCTTATAAATTTATGACTTCATAATTGTTTGAAATGATATACATAGCCTAGTGGTTATTTCCACTTCTCGTTCACTTATTTACCAGGGTTCAAACCCCTTTAGTGTAGATTTTTTTTCTTCTAAAGTCTATGTTTTGTTTACCCTTTTTGAATGCATAACCAATGTGAGCGGTATCCAATAAGTTCATCTTATGTTTTGTAAAGTTCCGGGCAGTCCGTCATGTACTGGATTTGGGTCGAGTTTTCATGGACAGAGCAGACAGTTTTGCATTTTCCCTTGGGTTAAAGTGGGTTCAAGTGCACTGTCTCGATGCATTTAGCCGAGCCGCTTGCACTGGCGTGATGCATTTGAGCGAGGCGTTCTGAAACTTGGTGCGAGAGCGATTTCCACCAAGTAAAAATATCCAACCCCCGGGTTCTTTTGCTTATAAACTTGAAGCAACTGAGAAGGATAGGTGGTTTGACGTTGGGTGCGCGAGCACAGAGCCATCAAACACTAGCTATCCAATCACCACTCATGCACCGTACGTTCCTTGCCCCGCTAACATCAATCTTTCCAACCACTCTCGAGATGAAAATCAGAAGAGCAACTGGAAGACGGACGAAACCAGGACAAGTCCACACAAGCGCGAAAAAATCAGGGGCAAAATGGTCCGCCGGAAAAGTTGCCGGAAAAGTCGCCGGAAAAGTCACCGGTGACAGTCCCGGCCATCGGACCCCAACCCAACCATCCGATCATGCTGCACCAAGCACTCGGACATATCCCACACCCAGTCCGACTCTCACCCTCAGGATAGGCACAGAGAGTGCCTACCCCTTATATATACAAAACACTTTTTTTCAGACTTTCACCAGTAGACATTGACTTTGTTCCGGGAGGAAAATCGATGTAAAAAAAAAATACATCGAATTTGAATCTGATTTTTTGCATGCTTCATAAGCATGGTTAAAGCTATTTTCTGGTAAATTTTCATAATTTTCCAATGCTTCTAACCACCTCATTTGCACGCTACAATGCCCGGGCTCTCATGGTCTTAACGGATGCCTATATAAACTTTTGATTGAAACTTGACATCCTAAACTCTTTGTTTCAATGTTTCTGATGTTTCCTTTCAGAAAAGTTTGTTCAAAAATATTAATTTTGATTTTTTTCCTTCACGGATGATTTTGGCTGTCCGTGTGCTGTCCGTGGGCAGTACGCATGGACTGATCAGTCCATGTACTGACTTTGGCCGAGTTTTCATGGACTGATCAGTCCATGTACTGATTTTGGCCGAGTTTTCATGGACTGATGGGGTTTTCATGTACTGATGGCAGTCCGGATGGACTGATCAGTCCGTGGGGTGTCCGTGGGCTGTCCGTGGGCAGTACGCATGGACTAATCACTCCATACGTACTGTCCGGACGGACTGATCAGTCCGTGTACTGAGTTTGGCCGAGATTTCATGGACTGATGACCCAAGTCCCGAGTTTTCATGTACTGATGGGTCATCCGGGACAGTCCGGATGGACTGATCAGTCCATCATTTACTGATTGGGTCGAGTTTTCATGGACTGATCAGTCCATACGTACTGTCCGGACGGACTGATCAGTCCGTGTACTGAGTTTGGCCGAGTTTTCACGGACTGATGACCCAAGTCCCGAGTTTTCATGTACTGATGGGTCGTCCGGGACAGTCCGGATGGACTGATCAGTCCATCATGTACTGATTGGGTCGAGTTTTCATGGACTGATCAGTCCATACGTACTGTCCGGACGGACTGATCAGTCCGTGTACTGAGTTTGGCCGAGTTTTCACGGACTGATGACCCAAGTCCCGAGTTTTCATGTACTGATGGGTCGTCCGGGACAGTCCGGATGGACTGATCAGTCCATCGTGTACTGATTGGGTCGAGTTTTCATGGACTGATCAGTCCATACGTACTGTCCGGACGGACTGATCAGTCCGTGTACTGAGTTTGGCCGAGTTTTCACGGACTGATGACCCAAGTCCCGAGTTTTCATGTACTGATGGGTCGTCCGGGACAGTCCGGATGGACTGATCAGTCCATCGTGTACTGATTGGGTCGAGTTTTCATGGACTGATCAGTCCATACGTACTGTCCGGACGGACTGATCAGTCCGTGTACTGAGTTTGGCCGAGTTTTCACGGACTGATGACCCAAGTCCCGAGTTTTCATGTACTGATGGGTCGTCCGGGACAGTCCGGATGGACTGATCAGTCCATCATGTACTGATTGGGTCGAGTTTTCATGGACTGATCAGTCCATACGTACTGTCCGGACGGACTGATCAGTCCGTGTACTGAGTTTGGCCGAGTTTTCACGGACTGATGACCCAAGTCCCGAGTTTTCATGTACTGATGGGTCGTCCGGGACAGTCCGGATGGACTGATCAGTCCATCATGTACTGATTGGGTCGAGTTTTCATGGACTGATCAGTCCATACGTACTGTCCGGACGGACTGATCAGTCCGTGTACTGAGTTTGGCCGAGTTTTCACGGACTGATGACCCAAGTCCCGAGTTTTCATGTACTGATGGGTCGTCCGGGACAGTCCGGATGGACTGATCAGTCCATCATGTACTGATTGGGTCGAGTTTTCATGGACTGATCAGTCCATACGTACTGTCCGGACGGACTGATCAGTCCGTGTACTGAGTTTGGCCGAGTTTTCACGGACTGATGACCCAAGTCCCGAGTTTTCATGTACTGATGGGTCGTCCGGGACAGTCCGGATGGACTGATCAGTCCATCGTGTACTGATTGGGTCGAGTTTTCATGGACTGATCAGTCCATACGTACTGTCCGGACGGACTGATCAGTCCGTGTACTGAGTTTGGCCGAGTTTTCATGGACTGATGACCCAAGTCCCGAGTTTTCATGTACTGATGGGTCGTCCGGGACAGTCCGGATGGACTGATCAGTCCATCATGTACTGATTGGGTCGAGTTTTCATGGACAGAGCAGACAGTTTTGCATTTTCCCTTGGGTTAAAGTGGGTTCAAGTGCACTGTCTCGATGCATTTAGCCGAGCCGCTTGCACTGGCGTGATGCATTTGAGCGAGGCGTTCTGAAACTTGGTGCGAGAGCGATTTCCACCAAGTAAAAATATCCAACCCCCGGGTTCTTTTGCTTATAAACTTGAAGCAACTGAGAAGGATAGGTGGTTTGACGTTGGGTGCGCGAGCACAGAGCCATCAAACACTAGCTATCCAATCACCACTCATGCACCGTACGTTCCTTGCCCCGCTAACATCAATCTTTCCAACCACTCTCGAGATGAAAATCAGAAGAGCAACTGGAAGACGGACGAAACCAGGACAAGTCCACACAAGCGCGAAAAAATCAGGGGCAAAATGGTCCGCCGGAAAAGTTGCCGGAAAAGTCGCCGGAAAAGTCACCGGTGACAGTCCCGGCCATCGGACCCCAACCCAACCATCCGATCATGCTGCACCAAGCACTCGGACATATCCCACACCCAGTCCGACTCTCACCCTCAGGATAGGCACAGAGAGTGCCTACCCCTTATATATACAAAACACTTTTTTTCAGACTTTCACCAGTAGACATTGACTTTGTTCCGGGAGGAAAATCGATGTAAAAAAAAAAATACATCGAATTTGAATCTGATTTTTTGCATGCTTCATAAGCATGGTTAAAGCTATTTTCTGGTAAATTTTCATAATTTTCCAATGCTTCTAACCACCTCATTTGCACGCTACAATGCCCGGGCTCTCATGGTCTTAACGGATGCCTATATAAACTTTTGATTGAAACTTGACATCCTAAACTCTTTGTTTCAATGTTTCTGATGTTTCCTTTCAGAAAAGTTTGTTCAAAAATATTAATTTTGATTTTTTTCCTTCACGGATGATTTTGGCTGTCCGTGTGCTGTCCGTGGGCAGTACGCATGGACTGATCAGTCCATGTACTGACTTTGGCCGAGTTTTCATGGACTGATCAGTCCATGTACTGATTTTGGCCGAGTTTTCATGGACTGATGGGGTTTTCATGTACTGATGGCAGTCCGGATGGACTGATCAGTCCGTGGGGTGTCCGTGGGCTGTCCGTGGGCAGTACGCATGGACTAATCACTCCATACGTACTGTCCGGACGGACTGATCAGTCCGTGTACTGAGTTTGGCCGAGATTTCATGGACTGATGACCCAAGTCCCGAGTTTTCATGTACTGATGGGTCATCCGGGACAGTCCGGATGGACTGATCAGTCCATCATTTACTGATTGGGTCGAGTTTTCATGGACTGATCAGTCCATACGTACTGTCCGGACGGACTGATCAGTCCGTGTACTGAGTTTGGCCGAGTTTTCACGGACTGATGACCACTGATGACCCAAGTCCCGAGTTTTCATGTACTGATGGGTCGTCCGGGACAGTCCGGATGGACTGATCAGTCCATCATGTACTGATTGGGTCGAGTTTTCATGGACTGATCAGTCCATACGTACTGTCCGGACGGACTGATCAGTCCGTGTACTGAGTTTGGCCGAGTTTTCACGGACTGATGACCCAAGTCCCGAGTTTTCATGTACTGATGGGTCGTCCGGGACAGTCCGGATGGACTGATCAGTCCATCGTGTACTGATTGGGTCGAGTTTTCATGGACTGATCAGTCCATACGTACTGTCCGGACGGACTGATCAGTCCGTGTACTGAGTTTGGCCGAGTTTTCACGGACTGATGACCCAAGTCCCGAGTTTTCATGTACTGATGGGTCATCCGGGACAGTCCGGATGGACTGATCAGTCCATCATGTACTGATTGGGTCGAGTTTTCATGGACTGGTCAGTCCATACGTACTGTCCGGACGGACTGATCAGTCCGTGTACTGAGTTTGGCCGAGTTTTCACGGACTGATGACCCAAGTCCCGAGTTTTCATGTACTGATGGGTCGTCCGGGACAGTCCGGATGGACTGATCAGTCCATCATGTACTGATTGGGTCGAGTTTTCATGGACTGATCAGTCCATACGTACTGTCCGGACGGACTGATCAGTCCGTGTACTGAGTTTGGCCGAGTTTTCACGGACTGATGACCCAAGTCCCGAGTTTTCATGTACTGATGGGTCGTCCGGGACAGTCCGGATGGACTGATCAGTCCATCGTGTACTGATTGGGTCGAGTTTTCATGGACTGATCAGTCCATACGTACTGTCCGGACGGACTGATCAGTCCGTGTACTGAGTTTGGCCGAGTTTTCATGGACTGATGACCCAAGTCCCGAGTTTTCATGTACTGATGGGTCGTCCGGGACAGTCCGGATGGACTGATCAGTCCATCATGTACTGATTGGGTCGAGTTTTCATGGACAGAGCAGACAGTTTTGCATTTTCCCTTGGGTTAAAGTGGGTTCAAGTGCACTGTCTCGATGCATTTAGCCGAGCCGCTTGCACTGGCGTGATGCATTTGAGCGAGGCGTTCTGAAACTTGGTGCGAGAGCGATTTCCACCAAGTAAAAATATCCAACCCCCGGGTTCTTTTGCTTATAAACTTGAAGCAACTGAGAAGGATAGGTGGTTTGACGTTGGGTGCGCGAGCACAGAGCCATCAAACACTAGCTATCCAATCACCACTCATGCACCGTACGTTCCTTGCCCCGCTAACATCAATCTTTCCAACCACTCTCGAGATGAAAATCAGAAGAGCAACTGGAAGACGGACGAAACCAGGACAAGTCCACACAAGCGCGAAAAAATCAGGGGCAAAATGGTCCGCCGGAAAAGTTGCCGGAAAAGTCGCCGGAAAAGTCACCGGTGACAGTCCCGGCCATCGGACCCCAACCCAACCATCCGATCATGCTGCACCAAGCACTCGGACATATCCCACACCCAGTCCGACTCTCACCCTCAGGATAGGCACAGAGAGTGCCTACCCCTTATATATACAAAACACTTTTTTTCAGACTTTCACCAGTAGACATTGACTTTGTTCCGGGAGGAAAATCGATGTAAAAAAAAAAATACATCGAATTTGAATCTGATTTTTTGCATGCTTCATAAGCATGGTTAAAGCTATTTTCTGGTAAATTTTCATAATTTTCCAATGCTTCTAACCACCTCATTTGCACGCTACAATGCCCGGGCTCTCATGGTCTTAACGGATGCCTATATAAACTTTTGATTGAAACTTGACATCCTAAACTCTTTGTTTCAATGTTTCTGATGTTTCCTTTCAGAAAAGTTTGTTCAAAAATATTAATTTTGATTTTTTTCCTTCACGGATGATTTTGGCTGTCCGTGTGCTGTCCGTGGGCAGTACGCATGGACTGATCAGTCCATGTACTGACTTTGGCCGAGTTTTCATGGACTGATCAGTCCATGTACTGATTTTGGCCGAGTTTTCATGGACTGATGGGGTTTTCATGTACTGATGGCAGTCCGGATGGACTGATCAGTCCGTGGGGTGTCCGTGGGCTGTCCGTGGGCAGTACGCATGGACTAATCACTCCATACGTACTGTCCGGACGGACTGATCAGTCCGTGTACTGAGTTTGGCCGAGATTTCATGGACTGATGACCCAAGTCCCGAGTTTTCATGTACTGATGGGTCATCCGGGACAGTCCGGATGGACTGATCAGTCCATCATTTACTGATTGGGTCGAGTTTTCATGGACTGATCAGTCCATACGTACTGTCCGGACGGACTGATCAGTCCGTGTACTGAGTTTGGCCGAGTTTTCACGGACTGATGACCACTGATGACCCAAGTCCCGAGTTTTCATGTACTGATGGGTCGTCCGGGACAGTCCGGATGGACTGATCAGTCCATCATGTACTGATTGGGTCGAGTTTTCATGGACTGATCAGTCCATACGTACTGTCCGGACGGACTGATCAGTCCGTGTACTGAGTTTGGCCGAGTTTTCACGGACTGATGACCCAAGTCCCGAGTTTTCATGTACTGATGGGTCGTCCGGGACAGTCCGGATGGACTGATCAGTCCATCGTGTACTGATTGGGTCGAGTTTTCATGGACTGATCAGTCCATACGTACTGTCCGGACGGACTGATCAGTCCGTGTACTGAGTTTGGCCGAGTTTTCACGGACTGATGACCCAAGTCCCGAGTTTTCATGTACTGATGGGTCATCCGGGACAGTCCGGATGGACTGATCAGTCCATCATGTACTGATTGGGTCGAGTTTTCATGGACTGGTCAGTCCATACGTACTGTCCGGACGGACTGATCAGTCCGTGTACTGAGTTTGGCCGAGTTTTCACGGACTGATGACCCAAGTCCCGAGTTTTCATGTACTGATGGGTCGTCCGGGACAGTCCGGATGGACTGATCAGTCCATCATGTACTGATTGGGTCGAGTTTTCATGGACTGATCAGTCCATACGTACTGTCCGGACGGACTGATCAGTCCGTGTACTGAGTTTGGCCGAGTTTTCACGGACTGATGACCCAAGTCCCGAGTTTTCATGTACTGATGGGTCGTCCGGGACAGTCCGGATGGACTGATCAGTCCATCATGTACTGATTGGGTCGAGTTTTCATGGACTGATCAGTCCATACGTACTGTCCGGACGGACTGATCAGTCCGTGTACTGAGTTTGGCCGAGTTTTCACGGACTGATGACCCAAGTCCCGAGTTTTCATGTACTGATGGGTCGTCCGGGACAGTCCGGATGGACTGATCAGTCCATCGTGTACTGATTGGGTCGAGTTTTCATGGACTGATCAGTCCATACGTACTGTCCGGACGGACTGATCAGTCCGTGTACTGAGTTTGGCCGAGTTTTCACGGACTGATGACCCAAGTCCCGAGTTTTCATGTACTGATGGGTCGTCCGGGACAGTCCGGATGGACTGATCAGTCCATCATGTACTGATTGGGTCGAGTTTTCATGGACTGATCAGTCCATACGTACTGTCCGGACGGACTGATCAGTCCGTGTACTGAGTTTGGCCGAGTTTTCACGGACTGATGACCCAAGTCCCGAGTTTTCATGTACTGATGGGTCGTCCGGGACAGTCCGGATGGACTGATCAGTCCATCGTGTACTGA
>CAJHQQ010005377.1:0-17731 GCA_905132885.1 Moricandia moricandioides
ACAAACCTCTTGCGCATGATAGACTTCATCTCTGTCCAAGTCTCAACTGGTTCCTCTCCATTCCTCCTACGAGTCGTGATGTACTGATCCCACCAACTTAAGGCATAGTCATAGAACTCAGTGGCAGCAATCTGAATCTTCTTGTGGTTTGTGTACTGCTTACACTGAAAGACTAGCTCAATCTTCTTCTCCCACTCAAGATAGGCATCCGGATCAGCTTTGACATGGAATGGGGGTATCTTGATCTTCAAACCGGCAAGTCCATCTCTTGATACTCCTAGATGAATAACTTGGATATGACACACCAAACTAAACACCCTTAGATCTCTGGATACTACACACCAGAACTCGACACACTTCTAGAGAGAGAGCCGTCAAGATGAATGTTACTTGTTTATTAAAAGACTGGATGATTACAAGAGGGTGTTGAGACCTCTTTAAATAAGAAACCAGAGACAAATCCTCTAGGGTTTCGACAATGATCAAAAAAGGAAACTAGAGTTTAACATAAGCTTTTAAATGGAATGAAATAAAATGTAAACTTCTATAGTCTTGGGCCGAGATAGGACTTAGGTGATGTGAAGACAAGTTGTGGCCTCGTTAAAAACCTTCCTCCGGAAAACCTCGTGGGACAAAACCAAAAGCAAGGAAAAGAGCACGCACCCCATGTCTTGCCTAGACACTAACTCAGCTTGATGTAGAGATGGCTTGAATGGTGATCAAGACATCTCGGATCAGACCTTGTCCAAGACTTTCTTGTTGTGGATGTGAAGTGAGTAATCCAACAACATTCTCTTTAAGCTTCTTGACTCTGGAACGAGTCATGGGACCTTCAGGAATGGCTAGAGCATCATCACCAGGCTGATGGTGCAATGTGGCTTCTTGTGGCTCATCTAGACTCTCCTTGTTCTCCTTAGTGATCCGGTCCATGATCACATCAAATGCACTCTTAAATGTTGCATCCTCAAGCTCTTCAGGTTCAGGTTCATGCTTCCATTCTTTGGTGCTTTCCATGATCACATCAAGAACTAAGAAAAAATTGTCAAATCTCCAAACAGAGTAAACTGGAATCAGTTCGGTTAAAAGTGGGATAACTTCTTCATCATAACTTCTATGATCTTGATTCAACTTCAGGGTGATTCTAAACTGGTTTATGAGTCCAAATCAAGATTCTTACATCGTGATTCATTCTGGTTTTGTTTTTATCAAGAAGAAATTGCCAAATCTCCAAACAGGGTAAACTGGAATCTCTTCGGTTAAAAGTGGGATTACTTCTTCATAATAACTCCAATGATATTCATTCAAATCCAGGGTGATTCTACACTGATTTATGAGTCCAAATCAGGCTTCTTACATTGTGATTCATTCTGCTTTTATTAGTATCAATAATTAATTGCCAAATCTCCAAACAGGGTTAACTGGGATCACTTCGGTTAAAAGTGGGATAACTTCTTCATCATAAGTCCAATGATATTGATTCAACTTCCGGATGATTCTACACTGATTTATGATTCCAAATCAAGATTCTTACATCTTGATACATTCTGGTTTGATTAGAATCAAGAAGAAATTGCAAAATCTCCAAACAGTGTAAACTGGAATCACTTCGGTTAAAAGTGGAATTACATCTTCGTCATAACTCCTATGATATTGATTCAACTTCAGGGTTATTATCCACTGATTTATGAGTTTAAATAAAGCTCCTTACATCTTGATTCATTCTGGTTTGATTAGAATCAAGAACAAATTGCCAAATCTCCAAACAGGATAAACTGGAGTCACTTCGGTTAAAAGTGGGATAACTTCTTCATCATAACTCCTATGATCTTGATTCAAATTCAGGTGATTCTAAACTGATTTATGAGTCCAAATCAAGCTTCTTACATCATGATTCATTCTAGTTTTATTAGTATAAAAAAGAAATTGCCAACTCTCCAAATAGGGTAAACTGGGATCACTTCGGTTAAAAGTGGGATAACTTCTTCATCATAACTCCAATGATATTGATTCAACTTCAGGGTGATTCTCCACTGATTTATGAGACCAAATCAAGCTTCTTACATCTTTATTAATTCTGGTTTGATTAGAATCAAGAAGAAATTGCCAAATCTCCAAACATGGTAAACTGGAGTCACTTTAGTTAAAAGTGGGATAACTTCTTCATCATAACTACTATGATCTTGATTCAACTTCAGGGTGATTCGACACTAACTTATGAGTCTATATTAAGCTTCTTACATCGTGATTCATTCTGGTTTTATTAGTATCAAGAATAAATTGTCAAATCTCAAAACAGGGCAAACTGGAATCACTTTGGTTAAAAATGGGATAACTTCTTAATCATAAGTCCAATGATATTGATTCAACTTCAGGATTATTATACACTGATTTATGAGTCCAAATCAATACTCTTACATCTTTATTCATTCTGGTTTGATTAGAATTAAGAAGAAATTGCCAAATCTCCAAACAGGGTAAACTGGAATAACTTCGGTTAAGAGTGGGATAACTTCTTCATCATAACTCCTATGATCTTGATTGAACTTCAGGATGATTATCCACTGAATTATGAGTCCACATAAAGCTTCTTACATCTTGATTTATTCTGGTTTGATTAGAATTAAGAAGAAATTGCCAAATCTCCAAATTGGGTAAACTGGAGTCACTTTGGTTAAAAGTGGGATAACTTCTTCATCATAACTCCTGTGATCTTGATACAACTTCAGGGTGATTATAAACTGATTTATGAGTCCAAATCAAGCTTCTTACATCGTGGTTCATTCTTGTTTTATTAGTATCAAGAAGAAATTGCCAAATCTCCAAATAGGGCAAACTGGAATCACTTCGGTTAAAAGTGGGATAACTTCTTCATCATAACTTCAATGATATTGATTCAACTTCAGGATGAATATCCACTCATTTATGAGTCCAAATAGAGCTTCTTACATCTTGATTCAGTCTGGTTTTATTAGTATCAAGAATAAATTGCCAAATCTCCAAACAGGGCAAAATGGAATAACTTTGGTTAAAAGTGGGATAACTTCTTCATCCTAAGTCCAATGATATTTATTCAACTTCAGGATTATTCTACACTGATTAATGAGTCCAAATCAAGCTTCTTACATTGTGATTCATTCTGGTTTTATTAGTATCAAGAATAAATTGCCAAATCTCCAAAGAGGGTAAACTGGGATCACTTCGGTTAAAAGTGGGATAACTTCTTCATCATAAGTCCAATGATATTGATTCAAATTCAAGATGATTCTAAACTGATTTATGAGTCCAAATAAAGATTCTTACATCTTGATTCATTCTGGTTTGATTAGAATAAAGAAGAAATTGCCAAATCTCCAAAAAGGGTAAACTGGAATCACTTCGGTTAAAAGTGGAATAACATCTTCATCATAACTCCTATGATATTGATTCAACTTCAGGGTTATTCTACACTGATTTATGAGTCCAAATAAAGCTTCTTACATCTTGATTCATTCTGGTTTATTTAGAATCAAGAAGAAATTGCCAAATCACCAAACAGGGTAAACTGGAGTCGCTTCGGTTAAAAGTGGGATAACTTCTTCATCATAACTCCTGTGATCTTGATTCAACTTCATGGTGATAATAAACTGATTTATGAGTCCAAATCAAGCTTCTTACATCGTGGTTCATTCTTGTTTTATTAGTATCAAGAAGAAATTGCCAAATCTCCAAATAGGACAAACTGGAATCACTTCGGTTAAAAGTGAGATAACTTCTTCATCATAACTTTAATGATATTGATTCAACATCAGGATTATTCTACACTGATTAATGAGTCCAAATCAAGCTTCTTACATCGTGATTCATTCTGCTTTTATAAGTATCAAGAATAAATTGCGAAATCTCCAAACAAGGTAAACTGGGATCACTTCGGTTAAAAGTGGGATAACTTCTTCATCATAAGTCCAATGATATTGATTCAACTTCAGGATGATTATACAGTGATTTATGAGTCCAAATCAAGATTCTTACATCTTGATTCATTCTGGTTTGATTAGAATCAAGAAGAAATTGTCAAATCTCCAAACAGGGTAAACTGGAATCACTTCGGTTAAAAGTGGAATAACATCTTCATCATAACTCCTATGATATTGATTCAACTTCAGGGTGATTATCCACTGATTTATGAGTCCAAATAAAGCTTCTTACATCTTGATTCATTCTGGCTTGATTAGAATCAAGAAGAAATTGCCAAATTTCCAAACAGGGTAAACTGGAGTCACTTCGGTTAAAAGTGGGATAACTTCTTCATCATAACTCCTATGATCTTGATTCAAATTCAGGGTGATTCTAAACTGATTTATGAGTCCTTACATCTTGATTCATTCTGGTTTATTTAGAATCAAGAAGAAATTTCCAAATCTCCAAACAGGGTAAACTGGAATCACTTCAGTTAAAAGTGGGATAACTTCTTCATCATAACTCCTATGATATGGATTCAACTTCAGGATGATTATCCACTGATTTATGAGTCCAAATAAATCTTCTTACATCTAGATTCATTCTGGTTTGATTTGAATCAAGAAGAAATTGCCAAATCTCCAAACAGGGTAAAATGGAGTCACTTCGGTTAAAAGTGGGATAACTTCTTCATCATAACTCCTATGATCTTGATTCAACTTCAGGGTGATTCAAAACTGATTTATGAGTCCAAGTCAAGATTCTTACATCTTGATTCATTCTAGTTCGATTAAAACCAATAAGAAATTGCCAAATCTCCAAACAGGGTAAACTGGAATCTCTTCGGTTAAAAGTGGGATAACTTCTTCATCATAACTCCTATGATCTTGATTCAACTTCAGGGTAATTCTAAACTTATTTATGAGTCCAAATCAAGATTCTTACTTCGTGATTCATTCTGGTTTTATTTGTATCAAGAAGAAATTGCCAAATCTCCAAACAGGGTAAACTAGAATCACATCGGTTAAAAGTGGGATAACTTCTTCATCATAACTCCAATGATATTGATTCAACTTCAGGATGATTCTCCACTCATTTATGAGTCCAAATAGAGCTTCTTATATCTTGATTCATTCTGGTTTTATTAGTATTAAGAATAAATTGCCAAATCTCCAAACAGGGCAAACTGGAATCACTTCGGTTAAAAGTGGGATAACTTCTTCATCATAAGTCCAATGATATTGATTCAAATTCAGGATTATTCTAAACTGATTAATGAGTCCAAATCAAGCTTCTTACCTCGTGATTCATTCTGCTTTTATTAATATAAAGAATAAATTGCCAAATCTCCAAACAGGGTAAACTGGGATCACTTCGGTTAAAAGTGGGATAACTTCTTCATCATAAGTCCAATGATATTGATTCAACTTCAGGATGATTCTTCACTGATTTATGAGTCCAAATCAAGATTCTTATATCTTGATTCATTCTAGTGTGATTAGAATCAAGAAGAAATTGCCAAATCTCCAAACAGGACAAACTGGAATCACTTCGGTTAAAAGTGGGATAACTTATTTATCATAACTCCAATGATATTGATTCAACTTCAGGGTGATTATCCACTGATTTATGAGTCCAAATAAAGCTTCTTACATTTTGATTCATTCTGGTTTGATTAGAATCAAGAAGAAATTGTCAAATCTCCAAACAGGGTAAAATGGAGTCACTTCGGTTAAAAGTGGGATAACTTCTTCATCATAACTCCTATGATCTTGATTCAACTTCAGGGTGATTATAAACTGATTTATGAGTCCAAATCAACATTCTTACATCGTGATTCATTCTGGTTTTATTAGTATCAAGAAGAAATTGACAAATCTCCAAATAGGGTAAATTGGAATCACTTTGGTTAAAAGTGGGATAACTTCTTCATCATAACTCCAATTATATTGATTCAAATTCAGGGTGATTATCCACTTATTTATGAGTCCAAATAAATCTTCTTACATCTTTATTCATTCTGTTTTGATTAGAATCAAGAAGAAATTTCCAAATCTCCAAACATGGTAAACTGGAGTCACTTTGGTTAAAAGTGGGATAACTTCTTCATCATAACTCCTATGATCTTGATTCAAATTCAGGGTGATTCTAAACTGATTTATGAGTCCAAATCAAGCTTCTTACATCGTGACTCATTCTGGTTTTATTAGTATCAAGAAGAAATTACCAACTCTCCAAACATGGCAAACTAGAATTACTTCGGTTAAAAGTGGGATAACTTCTTCATCATAACTCCAATGATATTGATTCAACTTCAGGGCGATTCTACACTGATTTATGAGCCAAAATCAAGCTTCTTACTTCTTGATTCATTCTGGTTTGATTAGAATCAAGAAGAAATTACCAAATCTCCAAACAGGTATACTAGAATCACTTCGGTTAAAAGTGGGATAACTTCTTCATCATAACTCCTATGATATTGATTCAACTTCAGGGTGATTCTACACTGATTTATGAGTCCAAATAAAGCTTCTTACTTCTTGATTCATTCTGGTTTGATTAGAACCAAGAAAAAATTGCCAAATCTCCAAACAGCGTAAACTGGAATCACTTCGGTTAAAAGTGGGATAACTTCTTCATCATAACTCCTATGATATTGATTCAACTTCAGGGTGATTCTAAACTGGTTTATGAGTCCAAATCAAGATTCTTACATCGTGATTCATTCAGGTTTTGTTTTTATCAAGAAGAAATTGCCAAATCTCCAAACAGGGTAAACTGGAATCTCTTCGGTTAAAAGTGGGATAACTTCTTCATAATAACTCCAATGATATTGATTCAACTCCACTGTGATTAGACACTGATTAATGAGTCCAAATCAGGCTTCTTACATTGTGATTCATTCTGGTTTTATTAGTATCAATAATTAATTGCCAAATCCAAATTCAGGGTGATTCCAATTATATTGATTCAAATTCAGGGTGATTATCCACTTATTTATGAGTCCAAATAAATCTTCTTACATCTTTATTCATTCTGGTTTGATTAGAATCAAGAAGAAATTTCCAAATCTCCAAACATGGTAAACTGGAGTCACTTCGGTTAAAAGTGGGATAACTTCTTCATCATAACTCCTATGATCTTGATTCAAATTCAGGATGATTCTACACTGATTAATGAGTCCAAATAAAGCTTCTTACATCGTGATTCATTCTGGTTTTATTAGTATCAAGAATAAAATGACAAATCTCCAAACAGGGCAAACTGGAATCACTTCGGTTAAAAGTGGGATAACTTCTTCATCATAAGTCCAATGATATTGATTCAACTTCAGGATTTTTCTACACTGATTTATAAGTCTAAATAAATATTCTTACATCGTGAATCATTCTGGTTTTATTAGTATCAAGAAGAAATTGCCAAGTCTCCAAACAGGGCAAACTGGAATTACTTCGGTTAAAAGAGGGATAACTTCTTCATCATAACTCCAATGATATTGATTCAACTCCAGGGTTATTCTACACTGATTAATGATTCCAAATCAAGCTTCTTACATCGTGATTCATTCTGGTTTTATTAGTATCAAGAATAAATTGCCAAATCTCGAAACAGGGTTAACTGGGATCACTTCGGTTAAAAGTGGGATAACTTCTTTATCATAAATCCAATGATAGCTATTCAACTTCAGGATGATTCTTAACTTATTTATGAGTCTACATCAAGATTCTTAAATCTTGATACATTCTGGTTTGATTAGAATCAAGAAAAAATTGCCAAATCTCCAAACAGGGTAAACTTGAATCACTTCGGTTAAAAGTGGAATAACATCTTCATCATAACTCCTATGATATTGATTTAACTTCAGGGTGATTATCCAGTGATTTATGAGTCCAAATAAACCTTCTTAAATCTTGATTCATTCTGGTTTGATTAGAATCAAGAAGAAATTGCCAAATCTCCAAACAGGGTAACTGGAGTCACTTCGGTTAAAAGTGGGATAACTTCTTCATCATCACTCCTATGATTTTGATTCAAATTCAGGGTTTTTATAAACATATTTAGGAGTCCAAATAAAGCTTCTTACATCGTGATTCATTCTGGTTTTATTAGTATCAAGAATAAATTGCCAAATCTCCAAACTAGGCAAACTGGAATCACTTCGGTTAAAAGTGGGATAACTTCTTCATCATAAGTCCAATGATATTGATTCAAGTTCAGGATTATTATAAACTGATTTATGAGTCCAAATAAAGATTATTCCATCTTGATTCATTCTGGTTTGATTAGAATCAAGAAGAAATTGTCTATTCTCCAAACAGGATAAACTGGAATCACTTAGGTTAAAAGTGGGATAACTTCTTCATCATAACTCCAATGATATGGATTCAACTTCAGGATGATTTTACACTTATTTTTTATTCTAAATCAAGATTCTTACATCTTGATTCATTCTGGTTTGATTAGAATCAAGAAAAAAATTGCCAAATCTCCAAAAAGGGTAAACTGGAACCACTTCGGTTAAAAGTGGAATAACATCTTCATCATAACTCCTATGATATTGATTTAACTTCAGGGTGATTATCCACTGATTTATGAGTCCAAATAAACCTTCTTACATGTGGATTCATTCTGGTTTGATTAGAATCTAGAAGAAATTGCCAAATCTCCAAACAGGGTAAACTGGAGTCACTTCGGTTAAAAGTGGGATAACTTCTTCATCATAACTCCTATGATCTTGATTCAACTCCAGTGTGATTCTACACTGATTAATGAGTCCAAATCAAGTTTCTTACATCGTGATTCATTCTGGTTTTATTAGTATCAGGAATAAATTGCCAAATCTCCAAACAGGGTAAACTAGGATCACTTCGATTAAAAGTGGGATAATTTCTTCATCATAAGTCCAATGATGTTGATTCAACTTCAGGATGATTCTACACAGATTTATGAGTCTAAATAAAGATTCTTACATCTTGATTCATTCTAGTTTGAATAAAATCAAGAAGAAGTTGCCAAATCTCCAAACAGGGTAAACTGAAATCACTTCGGTTAAAAGTGGAATAACATCTTCATCATAACTCCTATGATATTGATTCAACTTCAGGTAAATTATCCACTGATTTATAAATCCAAATAAAGCTTCTTACATTTTTATTCATTCTGGTTTGATTAGAATCAAGAAGAAATTGCCAAATCTCCAAACAGGGTAAACTAGAGTCACTTCGGTTAAAAGTGGGATAACTTCTTCATCATAACTCCTATGATCTTGATTCAAATTCAGGGTAATTCTAAACTGATTTATGAGTCCAAATCAAGCTTCTTACATCATGATTCATTCTGGTTTTAATATCAAGAATAAATTGTCAAATCTTCAAACAGGGCAAACTGGAATCACTTAGGTTAAAAGTGGGATAACTTCTTCATCATAAGTCCAATGATATTGATTCAACTTCAGGATTATTCTAAACTAATTTATGAGTCCAAATAAAGATTCTTACATGTTGATTTATTCTGGTTTGATTAGAATCAACAAGAAATTGCCAAATCTCCAAACAAGATAAACTGGAATCACTTGGGTTAAAAGTGGGATATCTTCTTCATCATAACTCCTACGATATTGATTCAACTTCAGGGTAATTATCTACTGATTTATGAGTCCAAATAAAGCTTCTTACATCTTGATTCATTCTGGTTTGATTAGAATCAAGAAGAAATTGCCAAATCTCCAAACAGGGTAAACTAGAGTCACTTCGGTTAAAAGTGGGATAACACTTCTTCAACATAACTCCTATGATCTTGATTCAAATTAAGGGTGATTATAAACTGATTTATGACTCCAAATCAAGCTTCTTACATCGTGATTCATTCTGGTTTTATTAGTATCAAGAAGAAATTGCAAATCTCCAAACAGGGTAAACTGGAGTCACTTCGGTTAAAAGTGGGATAACACTTCTTCATCATAAATCCAATGATATTGATTCAACTTCAGGATGATTATGCACTGATTTATGAGTCTAAATAAACCTTCTTACATCTTTATTCATTCTGGTTTGATTAGAATCAAGAAGAAATTGCCGAATCTCCAAACAGGGTAACTGGAGTCACTTCGGTTAAAAGTGGGATAACTTCTTCATCATCACTCCTATGATCTTGATTCAACTTCAGGGTGATTCTACACTGATTAATAAGTCCAAATAAAGCTTCTTACATTGTGATTCATTCTGGTTTTGTTAGTATCAAGAATAAATTGACAAATCTCCAAACAGGGCAAACTGGAATCACTTCGGTTAAAAGTGGGATAACTTCTTCATCATATGTCCAATGATATTGATTCAACTTCAGGATTATTCTACACTGATTTATGAGTCCAAATCAATATTCTTACATCGTGACTCATTCTGGTTTTATTAGTATCAAGAAGAAATTGCCAAATCTCCAAACAGGGCAAGATGGAATTACTTCGGTTAAAAGTGGGATAACTTCTTCATCATAACTCCAATGATATTGATTCAACTCCAAGGTGATTCTAGACTGATTAATGAGTCCCAATCAAGCTTCTTACATTGTTATTCATTCTAGTTTTATTAGTATCAAGAATAAATTGCCAAATCTCCAAACAAGATAAACTGGGATCACTTCAGTTAAAAGTGGGATAACTTCTTCATCATAAGTCCAATGATATTGATTCAAATTCAGGATGATCTTCACTGATTTATGAGTCTAAATTAAGATTCTTACATCTTGATTCATTCTGGTTTGATTAGAATCAAGAAGAGATTGCCAAATCTCCAAACAGGATAAACTGGAATCATTTCGGTTAAAAGTGGGATAACTTCTTCATCATAACTCCAATGATATTTATTCAACTTCAGGGTGATTATGCACTGATTTATGAGTCCAAATAAACCTTCTTACATCTTGATTCATTCTGGTTTGATTAGAATCAAGAAGAAATTGCCAAATCTCCAAATAGGGTAAACTGGAGTCACTTCGGTTAAAAGTGGGATAACTTCTTCATCATAACTCCCATGATCTTGATTCAATTCAGGGTGATTCTAAACTTATTTATGAGTCCAAATCAAGCTTCTTACATCGTGATTCATTCTGGTTTTATTAGTATCAAGAATAAATTGCCAAATCTCCAAACAGGACAAACTGGAATCACTTCAGTTAAAAGTGGGATAACTTCTTCATCATAAGTCCAATGATATTGATTCAACTTCAGGATTATTCTACACTGATTTATTAGTCCAAATAAAGATTCTTACGTCTTGATTCATTCTGGTTTGATTAGAATCAAGAAGAAATTGCCAAATCTCCAAACAGGGTAAACTGGAGTCAATTCGGTTAAAAGTGGGATAACTTCTTGATCATAACTCCTATGATCTTGATTCAAATTAAGGGTGATTCTACACTGATTAACGAGTCGAAATCAAGCTTCTTACATCGTGATTCATTCTGGTTTGATTAGAATCAAGAATAAATTGCCAAATCTCCAAACAGGGCAAACTGGAATTACTTCGGCTAATTTCTTCATCATAAGTCCAATGATATTGATTCAACTTCAGGATGATTCTACACTGATTTATGATTCCAAATCAAGATTCTTACATCATGATTAATTTCGTTTTGATTAGTATCAAGAAGAAATTGACAAATCTCCAAATAGGGCAAATTGGAATCACTTCGGTTAAAAGTGGAATAACATCTTCATCATAACTCCTATGATATTGATTCAACTTAAGGGTGATTATCAACTGATTTATGATTCCAAATAAAGCTTCTTAAATCTTAATTCATTCTGGTTTGATTAGAATCAAGAAGAAATTGCCAAATCTCCAAACAGGGTAAACTAGAGTCACTTCGGTTAAAAGTGGGATAACTTCTTCATCATAACTATTATGATCTTGATTCAACTTCAGGATGATTCTAAACCGATTTATGAGTTAAAAAAAAGCTTCTTACATCTTGATTCATTCTGGTTTTAATTAGAATCAAGGAGAAATTGCCAACTCTCCAAATAGGGCAAACTGGAATCACTTCGGTTAAAAGTGGGATAACTTCTTCCTCATAACTCCAATGATATTGATTTAACTTCAGGGTGATTCTACACTGATTTATGAGTCCAAATCAAGCTTCTTACATCCTGATTCATTCTGGTTTGATTAGAATCAAGAAGAAATTGCCAAATCTCTAAACAGGGTAAACTGGAGTCACTTCGGATAAAAGTGGGTTAACTTCTTCATCATAACTCCTATGATCTTGATTCAACTTCAGGGTGATTCTAAACTGATTTATGAGTCCAAATCAAGATTCTTACATCGTCATTCATTCTGGTTATTTGTATCAAGAAGAAATTGCCAATTCTCCAAACAGTGTAAACTGTAATCACTTCGGTTAAAACTGGGATAACTTCTTCATCATAACTCCTATGATCTTGATTCAACTACCGGGTGATTCTACATTGATTAATGAGTCCAAATAAAGCTTCTTACATCGTGATTCATTCTTGTTTTATTAGTATCAGGAATAAATTGCCAAATCTCCAAACAGGACAAACTGGAATCACTTCGGTTAAAAGTGGGATAACTTCTTCATCATAAGTCCAATGATATTGATTCAACTTCAGGATTATTCTACACTGATTTATTAGTCCAAATAAATATTCTTGCATCTTGATTCATTCTGTTTTGATTAGAATCAAGAATAAATTGCCAAATCTCCAAATAGGGTAAACTGGAGTCACTTCGGTTAAAAGTGGGATAACTTCTTCATCATAACTCCTATGATCTTGATTCAAATTCAGGGTGATTCTACACTGATTAATGAGTCCAAATCAAGCTTCTTACATCGTGATTCATTCAGGTTTGATTAGAATCAAGAATAAATTGTCAAATCTCCTAACATGACAAACTGGAATTACTTCGGTTAATTTCTTCATCATAA
The DNA here is from genome assembly GCA_905132885.1 of Moricandia moricandioides. Classification (NCBI taxonomy): domain Eukaryota; kingdom Viridiplantae; phylum Streptophyta; class Magnoliopsida; order Brassicales; family Brassicaceae; genus Moricandia; species Moricandia moricandioides. The sequence continues at coordinate 12,883 of CAJHQQ010005377.1, forward strand.
GTCCAATGATGTTGATTCAACTTCTGGATGATTCTACACTGATTTATGAGTCCAAATCAAGATTCTTACATCTTTATTCATTCCGGTTTGATTAGTATCAAGAAGAAATTGACAAATCTCCAAATAGGGCAAACTGGAATCACTTCGGTTAAAAGTGGAATAACATCTTCATCATAACTCCTATAATATTGATTCAACTTAAGGGTGATTATCCACTGATTTATGAGTCCAAATAAAGCTTCTTAAATCTTAATTGATTCTGGTTTGATTAGAGTCAAGAAGAAATTGCCAAATCTCCAAACAGGGTAAACTAGAGTCACTTCGGTTAAAAGTGGGATAACTTCTTCATCATAACTCCTATGATCTTGATTCAACTTCAGGATGATTCTAAACCGATTTATGAGTTCAAATAAAGCTTCTTACATCTTGATTCATTCTGGTTTTGATTAGAATTAAGGAAAAATTGCCAACTCTCCAAATAGGGCAAACTGGAATCACTTCGGTTAAAAGTGGGATAACTTCTTAATCATAACTCCAATCATATTGATTTAACTTCAGGATGATTCTACACTGATTTATGAGTCCAAATCAAGTTTCTTACATCCTGATTCATTCTGGTTTGATTAGAATCAAGAAGAAATTGTCAAATCTCTAATCATGGTAAACTGGAGTCACTTCGGATAAAAGTGGGTTAACTTCTTCATCATAACTCCTATGATCTTGATTCAACTTCAGGGTGATTCTAAACTGATATATGAGTCCAAATCAAGATTCTTATATCGTGATTCATTCTGGTTTTATTTGTATCAAGAAGAAATTGCCAATTCTCCAAACAGTGTAAACTGTAATCACTTCGGTTAAAAGTGGGATAACTTCTTCATCATAACTCCTATGATCTTGATTCAACTCCAGGGTGATTCTACACTGATTAATGAGTCCAAATCAAGCTTCTTACATCGTGATTCATTCTGGTTTTATTAGTATCAAGAATAAATTGCCAAATCTCCAAACAGGGCAAACTGGAATCACTTCGGTTAAAAGTGGGATAACTTCTTCATCATAAGTCCAATGATACTGATTCAACTTCAGGATTATTCTACTCTGATTTATGAGTCCAAATCAGTATTCTTACATCTTGATTCATTCTTGTTTGATTAGAATCAAGAAGAAATTGTCAAATCTCCAAACAGGGTAAACTAGAATCACTTCGGTTAAAAGTGGGATAACTTCTTCATCATAACTCCTATGATATTGATTCAGCTTCAGGATGATTATCCACTGATTTATGAGTCCAAATAAAGCTTCTTACATCTTGATTCATTCTGGTTTGATTAGAACCAAGAAGAAATTGCCAAATCTCCAAACAGGGTAAACTGGAATCACTTCGGTTAAAAGTGGGATAACTTCTTTATCATAACTCCTATAATCTTGATTCAACTTCAGGGTGATTCTAAACTGATTTATGAATTCAAATCAAGATTCTTACATCGTGATTCATTCTGGTTTTATTTGTATCAAGTAGAAATTGCCAAATCTCCAAACATGGTAAACTGGAATCACTTCGGTTAAAAGTGGGATAACTTCTTCATCATAACTCCAATGATATTGGTTCAAATCCAGGATGATTCTACACCGATTAATGAGTCCAAATCAAGCTTCTTACATTGTGATTCATTATGGTTTTATTAGTATGAAGAATAAATTGTCAAATCTCCAAAAAGGGTTAACTGGGATCACTTCGGTTAAAAGTGGGATAACTTCTTCATCATAAGTCCCATGATATTGATTCAACTTCAAGATGATTCTACACTGATTTATGAATCCAAATCAAGATTCTTACATCTTGATACATTCTGGTTTGATTAGAATCAAGAAGAAATTGCCAAATCTCCAAACAGGGTAAACTGGAATTACTTCAGTTAAAAGTGGAATAACATCTTCGTCATAACTCCTATGATATTGATTCAACTTCAGGGTGATTATACACTGATTTATGAGTCCAAATAAAGCTTCTTACATCTTGATTTATTCTGGTTTGATTAGAATCAAGAAGAAATTGCCAAATATCCAAACACGGTAAACTGGAGTCACTTCGGTTAAAAGTGGGATAATGATGCAGCCACCATTGGACCAGATGCAACCACACCTCAAGACAAACACAACAGGAGCAAAGAAACCAAAGAACCAGAGGATGAACCTTACCTGGGCGAGATACAGAAGCTGATGGACGAGCTGGAGCGAGTAGACCCGTATGTGGCAGAATGGACGAGTGGAGAAGAGGAGCTGGACCAGAATGCAGCTCAGTGTGATTCTAAGCTTGCAGATCAAACTAAAGACTCAACTTGGCATGAAGAACATTATGATCAGGAGAAACAGCAGGTGGATCAGCTCCAACAGATGGTTGGACAGAATGGCCAACTTCAGGATGGTTTGATCTTCCCGACTGGACCTGTTACAAGATCAAAGACCAAAGCTCAGAGACAACCTCTACTGGCTCTTTTTGATCACGTGAAACAAGAGGAAGAGTTAACCAAGACTGAAGACAAACCAGCTTGTTGGTTTAATGTGATTTCGATTTGTTTTTAAATTAAACCAATGAACCAAAGACAATTAGATTTAGGATTTCGATTCAGGGTAAACCAATTTCAATTAGGATTAGGATTAGGATTAGACTAAACCAACTTGGTTTAGGATTAGGGCAAGGGACGTTTCGTTTTATTTATTAGGCGCCGCTGAGAGTTGTTTTGGCATTCAATACACAGAACTTTCAGCAAACTGCTTGTCTCGTTATATGCTTTCTCTGTTCAGCTAAAGGAACATTGATCTTCACTCTAGGAGAGGAATCTCTTGTGAAAAACCATCATAGACAATACAGGGTAAACCTGTGTCTCTGAGTAGCAAATCATCTCTGAAACCATCCCATAGTTCCAGAGAGAAGTCTATCGTCCTCATTGAGTGCTAGTAGCCTCAGGACAACCTCAATCCGTCTACCTTCAAGTGATCTAGGGCTCACAGCCTATCCAGGCCGCACCAAGTGGTATCAGAGCCACTTGAAGGTTAGGATTTGCGTGTATACTCAGATCTATCATTCCATCAAACACCTTCTTTTCTTTCTCTCTGTTGTAAGCTGAACCGGCCAACCCCTGAAAAAAAAAAGAGGTCTAAGATCTAAAAACAGAAAGAGATCGGCCAAACTAAAAAAAAGAAAGAAAAAAAAACAAAGCAATGAGCTGAAGAGAAATCCAGCTGGGGTGGTAAAGTGGTTTGGCAACCAAAATCTTGCAATCTTCCTATCTGATTCACATAAGAGTTAGTTCTAAAACTTAGGAGTTAGAGCTCTGTTTCTTAACTGAACTTGTGGGAAAGGCAGAGCCTTGGCAGCTTAAACTGAGTGAGAGAGAGTTGTTTTGCATTTGTTTTCTTAATTTGTTTTGCAGGAACAATGGCTGAAGAAAGGAGAGATGGAGAGGAGGTCGAGGAACCTGTTGTCCAGCACATAAACCTCAACCAACTTCAATTTGAGGCTATGATTGCTGAGATAACTCGTAGATTAGCTAGAACTAATCAGGCTGCTAACAATGAATTTCCTAATGTTGCAGGACAACCAAGAGTAGAAGTTCCAATAAGAGGAGGCGTAGGAGCAGTCAAAGCACCTATGAGACCTAGGAGAGCCATAAGACAAGGTGTTGCTGGACACCAAAAGTTTGAACATGATGATCCGGATGAAGCATCAGATGAGAGTGAAGCTGGATCAATGGATGGACAACAACCTAGGCACAACAATAGGCGTGTGCAAGCTGATGAGAACCTTGGTAATCTCAAGCTGAGAATACCTCCATTCCAAGGCAAGAATGATCCTGATGCCTACTTGGAGTGGGAAAAGAAGATCGAACTGGTCTTTAATTGTCAGCAGTATACAGAGGAGAAGAAAAGTCAAGCCTAGCAGCTACTGAATTCAGTGGGTATGCCATCAAACTGGTGGGAACAAATTGCTACAACAAGGCGACGCAATGGAGAGACACAGATCACTTCATGGTTTGAAATGAAAACAATGATGAAAAAGAGATTTGTGCCAAATCATTATGGACGAGATCTCCATCAGAGGCTGAGAAGACTTTCTCAAGGCACCAAGAATGTGGAGGATTACCACCAGGAGCTAGAAACACTCATGATGAAGGCTGGAGTGAATGAGGATGTAGAAGCTACTATGGCCAGGTTCCAAGGGGGTCTAAATAGAGATATTCAAGATAGGCTGGAACTACAAGAGTATGAGGACATTGATGAACTGTTGCATAAAGCAATTCTGATTGAGCAACAGAACAAGAGGAGAGGTAGCAGGACTCAGTTTGGGTCTGCATCTAAGTCAACCTACTCCAAGGATGATAAAACTCCTGATAAGCCTAAAGAAGGAACCACACGTGATGACAAGGGGAAAGGACCAGTAACACCTACTAGATCCAGGAATGTCAAGTGCTTCAAATGTCATGGCTTTGGACACTATGCTAATGAGTGTACCAACAAGAAGATCATGATCCTTCTCGAGAGTGGAGAAGTAGTGTCAGAGGATGAGGATGATCTGGATGAAGAGGAAGTGGACTACCCTGTCAAAGGAGAGTTGCTAGTCACCAGAAGAACCCTTAATGCTCAACCAAAGGGCAAAGGAACAATGAACAACAAGAGAGAACGCTGTTACCAGATGTCTAGTCAAACAAAGTGTGTAGCTTGATCATTGATGGAGGAAGCTGCAACAAATGTGGGCAAGTGAGACACTGGTGAACAAGTTAGGCCTTACAAGTCCGCAATCATCCTAAGCATACACACTCAGTGGCTAAGTGAAGAGGGAGAGATG
>CAJHQQ010005378.1:0-17718 GCA_905132885.1 Moricandia moricandioides
AGGACACATCTACACAAGTGTTGATCAAACACAGATCCTCACTGAGATTCATCAACCATTTCCACTTCTATCCATAAAAACCATCATTATCTATCATCCAAACCATCAGAGCAACCTTCAAAGAATCAGGGACAAAAGGATCTCCTCACCAGGGGTTCATCACCTATTGTACTCATCCAATCTTTTCTATACAAGTTATTCATCTTTTGCGGCTCTCTCTCTCTAAAAGAAATGTGCCGAGTTCTGGTGTGTCATATCCAGAGTTAAGGGTGCTTAGTTTAGTGTGCAATATCCAAACCATTCATCTAGGAGTATCAAGAGTTCATTCATCCCTCTTGTGTCACCATCCGATCCACACGCCTTGAAGGATTTGAGTCTTTTTGATTCGTTCTTGCAAGGATTATCCATTCCCATCAACCAAAGAGCATCCTAGGGACGCATCATCTTTGAGCAGGAACAATGGTGTCCGAGTCTGAAGAAGAAGCTGAACTTGTCCGGAAGAACAAACTCCTCATGTTGAAGCTTATGTCGGCTCAACGTCTAATCCAAACAAGATTGCAACCATGACGAACGATGAATGAGGACCAGGCCCTCAGTGACATCTGATGCGTCCCTAGGATGCTCTTTGGTTGATGGGAATGGATAATCCTTGCAAGAACGAATCAAAAGACTCAAGTCCTTCAAGGCGTGTGGATCGGATGGTGACACAAGAGGGATGAATGAACTCTTGATACTCCTAGATGAATGGTTTGGATATTACACACCAAACTAAGCACCCTTAACTCTGGATATGACACACCAGAACTCGGCACACTTCTTTTAGAGAGAGAGAGAGCCGCAAAAGATGAATAACTTGTATAGAAAAGATTGCGATGAGTACAATAGGGTATAAGGCACCCTTTAAATAAGAAAACCAGAGACATGCCTCTAGGGTTTTCGACAAAGAACCAAAAAAGGAAAGAAAGCAAACTATAGTTTATAAGTTAAATGAAATAAAAATGCACTTCTATTAGTCTTGGACCGAGTGTAGCACTTAGGTGATTTGTAGACATGTTGTGGCCTCGTTAAAAACCTTCCTTCTAGAAAACCTCGTGGGACAAAACCAAAAGCAAGGAAAAGAGCACGCACTCCATGTCTGCCTAGACACTACCTCAGTTTGGTGTAGAGATGGCTTGAATGGTGATCAAGACATCTCGGATCAAACCTTGTCCAAGACCTTCTTGTTGTGGATGTGAAGTGAGTAATCCAACAACATTCTCCTTAAGCTTCTTGACTCTGGAACGAGTCATGGGACCTTCATGAATGGTTAGAGCATCCTCATCAAATGGTTGATGCATTGTGGCTTCATGTTGCTCATCTAAACTCTCCCCATTGTCTTCCTTAGTGATCCGGTCCATGATCACATCATCCCCTCCCTCTTGAAAAGGATTTGTCCTCAAATCAGGTCCATCTACAACAAAAGGAGCCAAGTCAGTGACATTGAAGCTATTTGATACATCGTACTTACCTTGGAGATCAAGCTTGTAGGCATTGTCATTGATCTTGTGGATGATCTCAAAGGGTCCATCAACCCTTGGCATCAGTTTGGACTTCCTCTCGTTGGGGAACCTATCCTTCCTTAGGTGCAACCAAACTTGGTCACCAACTTCAAAGGTCCTCACACGTCTCCCCTTGTTTGCTTGCTTCTCATACAGCTTGGTCTTCTGCTCAATGTTTAGTCTAGCCTTCTCATGAATCTGTTGAACCAACTCGGCTTTCTTCTTGCCATCTAGACTTGTCCTTTCACACTCAGGTAAAGGCATTAGATCCAAAGGAGAGGTGGGATTGAACCCATAAACAATTTCAAATGGAGAATACTTAGAAGCAGAATGCATAGCATGATTGTATGCAAATTCACAATGTGGCAAGTATTCTTCCCATGTTCTTAAGTTCTTTCTAATGAATGCACGCAGGAGTGTTCCTAATGTCCTATTAACTACCTCAGTTTGCCCATCAGTTTGTGGATGACATGTAGTAGAGAACAAAAGCTTAGTGCCTAACTTAGACCAAAGTGTCTTCCAAAAGTAACTAAGAAACTTAGTGTCCCTATCAGAAACTATGGTTCTAGGCATGCCATGCAAACGTACAACCTCCTTAAAGAACAAGTTAGCTATATGCAATGCATCATCAGTCTTATGACATGCTATGAAATGTGCCATCTTAGAGAACCTATCAACAACAACAAAGATAGAGTCCTTTCCAGTCCTAGTTCTAGGCAAACCAACAATGAAATCCATAGAAATGTCATTCCAGGGATGGTGTGGAATAGGTAAAGGAGTATACAAACCCTGGTTTTGAACTTGGGACTTGGCATGCTTGCAAGTAGCACACCTTTCACATATCCTCTCCACATCTCTCTTCATATGCGGCCAATAGAAGTGATCCTGTAAAACTTTTAAGGTCTTGGCAATCCCAAAGTGTCCCATTAGACTGCCCCCATGGGATTCCCTGACAAAAAGATCTCTCAAAGAGCAATTAGGCACACACAATCTATTGTCATAGAACAAGTAATCATCCTTTCTAAAGTAATGCCCTGAGGCAAACTTAGCACATGAAGCATAAGCTTCCTTGAAGTCATGATCAGTATCATACATGTCTTTTATCTGCTCAAATCCAAGTATCTTAGCATCTAGAGTGGTCAAGAGAACATACCTCCGAGATAGTGCATCAGCAACTACATTCTCCTTACCTTGTTTATACTTGATCACGTATGGGAAGGTCTCAATGAATTCAACCCACCTTGCGTGTCTCTTGCTAAGCTTACTCTGCCCTTTTAGATACTTGAGGGACTCATGATCAGTGTGGATGACAAACTCTTTGGGCCACAAGTAATGTTGCCACGTTTGTAATGCCCTCACCAAGGCATAGAGTTCTTTGTCATATGTTGCATAGTTGAGTGTGGCTCCTCCAAGCTTCTCACTGAAGTATGCAATGGGTTTCCTATCCTGCATCAACACGGCACCAATACCAATTCCTGATGCATCACATTCTATTTCAAAAGTTTTAGAAAAGTCAGGAAGCATAAGAAGAGGTGATTGAGTAAGCTTCTCTTTTAGGCTCTGGAAAGCCTTCTCTTGTGCTTCTCCCCACTTGAACCCAACATCCTTCTTTATAACTTCAGTTAAGGGAGCTGCAATGGTGCTAAAGTCCTTGACAAATCTCCTATAGAAGCCGGCAAGTCCATGGAAGCTCCTCACTTCTCCTACTGAGGTTGGACTCGGCCATTCCTTGATTGCCTTGATCTTCTCTTCATCAACCTTAACTCCATCTGCACTCACAACAAAGCCTAGGAAAACCAAGTTATCCGTGCAAAAGGTGCACTTCTTTAGGTTGGCATAAAGCTTCTCATTCCTTAGAACACTCAAGACAGCCTTAAGATGATCTAAATGCTCTTCTAGGTTCTTGCTATACACTAAGATGTCATCAAAGTATACTACAACCGATATGCCTATGAATGATCTAAGAACATGATTCATTAACCTCATGAATGTACTAGGTGCATTGGTTAATCCAAATGGCATAACTAACCACTCATACAATCCATGCTTAGTCTTAAAGGCAGTTTTCCATTCATCTCCTTCTTTCATCCTAATCTGATGATAACCACTTTTTAAATCTATCTTAGAAAAGATGCAAGAACCATGTAATTCATCAAGCATATCATCAAGTCTAGGGATAGGGTGGCGATACTTCACTGTGATGTTGTTGATTGATCTACAATCAACACACATTCGCCATGTACCATCCTTCTTAGGCACTAGGAGCACTGGTACAGCACATGGGCTCAAACTCTCTCGGATATAGCCCTTCTCCATGAGTTCTTCCACTTGTCTTTGCAACTCCTTGGTCTCAACCGGATTGCTTCTATATGCTGGACGGTTTGGAAGTGTTGATCCTGGCACAAAGTCTATCTGGTGCTCAATCCCTCTCAATGGTGGTAGACCAATGGGATTGTCCTCTGGAAACACATCTTGGAACTCCTGTAAAAGAGAAACCATCTCACTCGGATACACCGGTGTAGGGTCAGTTAAGTTCAATAGAGTCTCTTTAAACACAAGTAATATAGCTGATTGTTTAGAGTTGAGAGTTCTTTTGATATCACCCATGTTTGCATAGAAGTTTGGCTGCTTAGTTCCAGCCGGTTTTAGATCAATCTCCTTCTTCTTTTGGAGTTGAACTTGATCTTGTTGCACTTCCTTGGGTGTCAAGGGAACCAGAGTAGTCTTCTTGCCCTTGAACAGAAAGGAATGCTTGTTGGTGAAGCCATCATGGATCACACGCCTATCAGATTGCCATGGCCTTCCAAGGAGTATGTGACCAGCTTGCATTGGCAACACATCACACAAGACTTCATCTTCATATCTCCCAATGGATAAGGGAATAAGAACTTGACTTGAGACCTTCATGGTGCCTTCTTCATTCAGCCATTGCAACCGGTATGGCTTGGGATGCTTTTGAACCTTCAAACCCAACTTCTGGACCATTGTCTCACTCGCAGCATTCACACAACTTCCTCCATCTACAATGAGGCTGCACACTTTTCCTTGGACCAAGCACCGGGTGTAGAAGAGGTTCTCACGCTGCTCTAGCTCCTCAGCCTTGTTTTGCAAGCTTAGAAGTCTTCTTGCTACTAAAAGCTTCCCCTGGACTGGTCCTTCTTCAAGCTCTTCCTCAGTGTCTTCTTGGTCAGACTCGGTGTTGTCTTCTCCTGAGGTGTACTCTCCATCTTCTCGCAAGAACATGACTCTCTTGTTGGTACACTCATTGGCATAGTGTCCTCTTCCTTGGCACTTGAAGCACTTGACATCACGAGCTCTGGAACTAGATGCCTCAACCTTGCCTTTGCCCTTGTCAAGAGCACTGATCGGTTTGGCCTCTTCTCTTGGATAGGACTTGTTGTCCTTTTGGAATGGTTTAGACTCCTTAGCATAAGGTGTCTTCTCTTCCTTGTTGTGGTGTAACCGGTTGGAGCCATACTGATTGCGTGAGTGCCCTCTCCTCTTGAGTTGTTGCTCAACAAGAATGGCCTTGTGTAGCATCTCTTCTAGCTCCACATAATGTTGCATCTCAACATTGTCTTGTATCTCTCGGTTTAAGCCACAAAGGAACCGTGACATGGTTGCTTCTCTATCCTCTGATATGTTGGCCCTCAACATAAGCAACTCCATCTCTTGGTAATACTCCTCCACTGATCTTGAACCTTGTGTAAGCTTCCTCAGCCGGTGGTGCAAGTCTCTAAGGTAATGGCTTGGAACAAACCTCTTGCGCATGATTGACTTCATCTCTGTCCAAGTCTCAACCGGTTCCTCTCCATTCCTTCTACGAGTTGTGAGGTATTGATCCCACCAACTCAAGGCATAGTCATAGAACTCAGTGGCAGCAATTTGAATCTTCTTGTGGTTGGTGTATTGCTTGCACTGGAAGACTAGCTCAATCTTCTTCTCCCACTCAAGATATGCATCCGGATCAGCCTTGCCATGGAATGGGGGTATTTTGATCTTCAAACCGGCAAGATCATCTCCTTGATTCACTCTTCTCTCATGGGCACGTCTAGGTCTTCTTGAGGATGAGCTGAGGTGATCATACTCGTCATCAGTCTCCTCATAACCATCATGCTCTTGGCGAGTGGTTTGGCGATTGGCTTGGTGTGCCGCTTGTGGTCTCTCTTCTCTCCTAGTCTCTTGGTTTGGTAAGTGACTAGTAGCTCTCCTTATGTCTTCTCTTAACTCTCTTCTGATGTCATTGAGGTTGGTCCTCATCATCTCGGTCATGGTTGCCACCATACTTTGGTTAAGTTGATTGGTCATTGCTTCCATGAGGAGTTTGTTTCTCCTGACGAGTTCGGCCTCTTCCTCAGACTCGGACACCATTGTACCTGCTTATAAACAAACAAGACAACCAGTAAAGAGTTCTAGGGAAGAAGACAAGCAAAAAGGAAAAACAAACAAGCTTCTCTCGCAAGACAACTAGTGAAAAGGAAATCGGCTTAAAAAGGAAATCGATTGCAAGCAAAATGGAATAGCTTCTAATCTTTTTCCTAAACACTTCTAAGGTTTCCTAGCAACCTAACAAGCTTCTTTTACTCGTGTTCTAGGTGATAAACAACTTAGACACAAGAACAAGGTGATCGACAAAGAAGATGCATGCGGCTAGGGTTACTCTCTCTCTAGGGCTTCCGAAAAAACCAAAAAAGGAAAGTCTAAGAATGCTTGTCTAATCTATTATGAATCTCGAGCAGCCCTAAACAAAGTAGTCTAATGCTTATTCAAGATGTTATGGATGCTACACGGATGCAAGAATCAAAAGCAAGCAAGAAACAAAAGCAAAGAGAGAAAGCGAGCACTTCTTTTCTAGTTATGCGAATGATAAACACAAAGAAACAAGAAGGGATAGCGAGTACTTCCCAACCAAAGTTGCTCTGATACCACTTGATGCGTCCCTAGGATGCTCTTTGGTTGATGGGAATGGATAATCCTTGCAAGAACGAATCAAAAGACTCAAGTCCTTCAAGGCGTGTGGATCGGATGGTGACACAAGAGGGATGAATGAACTCTTGATACTCCTAGATGAATGGTTTGGATATTACACACCAAACTAAGCACCCTTAACTCTGGATATGACACACCAGAACTCGGCACACTTCTTTTAGAGAGAGAGAGAGCCGCAAAAGATGAATAACTTGTATAGAAAAGATTGCGTGAGTACAATAGGGTATAAGGCACCCTTTAAATAAGAAAACCAGAGACATGCCTCTAGGGTTTTCGACAAAGAACCAAAAAAGGAAAGAAAGCAAACTATAGTTTATAAGTTTAAATGAAATAAAATGCACTTCTATTAGTCTTGGACCGAGTGTAGCACTTAGGTGATTTGTAGACATGTTGTGGCCTCGTTAAAAACCTTCCTTCTAGAAAACCTCGTGGGACAAAACCAAAAGCAAGGAAAAGAGCACGCACTCCATGTCTGCCTAGACACTACCTCAGTTTGGTGTAGAGATGGCTTGAATGGTGATCAAGACATCTCGGATCAAACCTTGTCCAAGACCTTCTTGTTGTGGATGTGAAGTGAGTAATCCAACAACATTCTCCTTAAGCTTCTTGACTCTGGAACGAGTCATGGGACCTTCATGAATGGTTAGAGCATCCTCATCAAATGGTTGATGCATTGTGGCTTCATGTTGCTCATCTAAACTCTCCCAATTGTCCTTCCTTAGTGATCCGGTCCATGATCACATCACATCAGAAGAGAGCTGAGAGAAGACATCAGGAGAGCTACTAGTCACTTACCAAACCAAGAGACTAGGAGAGAAGAGAGACCGCAAGCAACTCACCAAGCAACTCGCCAAACAACTCGCCAAGAACATGATGGTTATGAGGAGACTGATGAGGAGTATGATCACCTCAGCTCATCCTCAAGAAGACCTAGGCGTGCCCAAGAGAGAAGAGTGAACCAAGGAGATGATCTTGCTGGTTTGAAGATCAAAATACCCCCATTCCATGGCAAGGCTGATCCGGATGCATATCTTGAGTGGGAGAAGAAGATTGAGCTAGTCTTCCAGTGCAAGCAATACACCAACCACAAGAAGATTCAAATTGCTGCCACTGAATTCTATGACTATGCTTTGAGTTGGTGGGATCAATACCTCACAACTCGTAGAAGGAATGGAGAGGAACCGGTTGAAACTTGGACAGAGATGAAGTCAATCATGCGCAAGAGGTTTGTTCCAAGCCATTACCTTAGAGACTTGCACCACCGGCTGAGGAAGCTTACCCAAGGTTCAAGATCAGTGGAGGAGTATTACCAAGAGATGGAGTTGCTTATGTTGAGGGCCAACATATCAGAGGATAGAGAAGCAACCATGTCAAGGTTCCTTTGTGGCTTAAACCGAGAGATACAAGACAATGTTGAGATGCAACATTATGTGGAGCTAGAAGAGATGCTACACAAGGCTATTCTTGTTGAGCAACAACTCAAGAGGAGGGGACACTCACGCAATCAGTATGGCTCTAACCGGTTACACCACAACAAGGAAGAGAAGACACCTTATGCTAAGGAGTCTAAACCATTCCAGAAGGACAACAAGTCCTATCCAAGAGAAGAGGCCAAACCAATCAGTGCTCTTGACAAGGGCAAAGGCAAGGTTGAGGCATCTAGTTCCAGAGCTCGTGATGTCAAGTGCTTCAAGTGCCAAGGAAGAGGACACTATGCCAATGAGTGTACCAACAAGAGAGTCATGTTCTTGCGAGAAGATGGAGAGTACACCTCAGGAGAAGACAACACCGAGTCTGACCAAGAAGACACTGAGGAAGAGCTTGAAGAAGGACCAGTCCAGGGGAAGCTTTTAGTAGCAAGAAGGCTTCTAAGCTTGCAAAACAAGGCTGAGGAGCTAGAGCAACGTGAGAACCTCTTCTACACCCGGTGCTTGGTCCAAGGAAAAGTGTGCAGCCTCATTGTAGATGGAGGAAGTTGTGTGAATGCTGCGAGTGAGACAATGGTCCAGAAGTTGGGATTGAAGGTTCAAAAGCATCCCAAGCCTTACCGGTTGCAATGGCTGAATGAAGAAGGCACCATGAAGGTCTCAAGTCAAGTTCTTATTCCCTTATCCATTGGGAGATATGAAGATGAAGTCTTGTGTGATGTGTTGCCAATGCAAGCTGGTCACATACTCCTTGGAAGGCCATGGCAATCTGATAGGCGTGTGATCCATGATGGCTTCACCAACAAGCATTCCTTTCTGTTCAAGGGCAAGAAGACTACTCTGGTTCCCTTGACACCCAAGGAAGTGCAACAAGATCAAGTTCAACTCCAAAAGAAGAAGGAGATTGATCTAAAACCGGCTGGAACTAAGCAGCCAAACTTCTATGCAAACATGGGTGATATCAAAAGAACTCTCAACTCTAAACAATCAGCTATATTACTTGTGTTTAAAGAGACTCTATTGAACTTAACTGACCCTACACCGGTGTATCCGAGTGAGATGGTTTCTCTTTTACAGGAGTTCCAAGATGTGTTTCCAGAGGACAATCCCATTGGTCTACCACCATTGAGAGGGATTGAGCACCAGATAGACTTTGTGCCAGGATCAACACTTCCAAACCGTCCAGCATATAGAAGCAATCCGGTTGAGACCAAGGAATTGCAAAGACAAGTGGAAGAACTCATGGAGAAGGGCTATATCCGAGAGAGTTTGAGCCCATGTGCTGTACCAGTGCTCCTAGTGCCTAAGAAGGATGGTACATGGCGAATGTGTGTTGATTGTAGATCAGTCAACAACATCACAGTGAAGTATCGCCACCCTATCCCTAGACTTGATGATATGCTTGATGAATTACATGGTTCTTGCATCTTTTCTAAGATAGATTTAAAAAGTGGTTATCATCAGATTAGGATGAAAGAAGGAGATGGAGCCACATGAAGCCACATTGCACCAACCACTTGGTGATGATGCTCTAGCCATTCCTGAAGGTCCCATGACTCGTTCCAGAGTCAAGAAGCTTAAGGAGAATGTTGTTGGATTACTCACTTCACATCCACAACAAGCAAGTCTTGGACAAGGTCTGATCCGAGATGTCTTGATCACCATTCAAGCCATCTCTACATCAAACTGAGTTAGTGTCTAGGCAATGTTAGAAAATAAAGAACAGAGTGAAGAACCAGAGAGAAAGGAAGTAAACTCGAGAGAGAGAGAGAGAGAGATACTCGAAACTAAGAAAGAGAGTGAAGGGAAACTTATTTCCTTAGATTGAAGTGTGGCTCGGTTACATGTTTAAGTAGGCAAGTTGCCTATACAGAGAATGAATAAAATAAGCTTGCCTAAGTACAAAAGAAAGAATAAACTAAAGGACTCTGCTCGAGGGAGGTGGTCTGATCAAGACATGAAAGTGACATGTCCTCAACGGTTCAACCCTTAAGAGGAACATGTGATCTTTCCATTTGAATCCACTCTTCTTGCCTCTAAAATATCTCCAACGGTCTCTTCTCTCTTCTGGCATGAACCGAGGGCGAGTTTGAACTTGCCTTGCCTCCTAAGACACGTTAGGTTGAGCTGAGGTGCCTTATGAGTCAAGCATTGTACGGACATACTTGTAACTCAAGCAAGTTCAACTCTGCTTCTTCTTCACTTGCATCCGGATTCTTTCTTCCTCTTATTTGATTATATACTTTGTCAATACTCCCCCTCAAGCTTAGCCATACAGCATGGTTAAGCTTGGAGACCATGAACACATCCCTCATTAAAACCTTTGTGTGTAAAACCCACTGGGATAAAACCACACAAGGAAAAAGAGTAGATGTTTCATGGCTGAGGGGATCATGATCTGGATAAGTCTATGAGTCCCAACCTTGGATGTATGAACTCACAGACTTTAGTGCTTGCCCCCTTGGTAAAGATGTCTGCTAGTTGATCTTCACTTCTGGTATAGCAAGGTAGAATGATCTTCTGCTCCACAGCTTGCCTTACTTTATGACAATCCACTTCAATATGCTTGGTTCTTTCATGGAACACCGAGTTTGATGCTATGTGTATAGCAGCCTGATTATCACAATGCATAGTGATAGGAGTAGTGGTTTCAATGCCCAAGTCTAGAAGTAGATTCCTGATCCAGATGAGCTCACTTGTCAGCTTCCTCATTGCCCTATATTCTGCCTCAGCACTTGAACATGACACCACCTTTTGCTTCTTGCTCTTCCAGGTTACTAAGTTGCCTCCAATGAATGTGCAATAGCCTGATGTGGACCTCCTATCTATTCTATCACCAGCCCAATCAGCATCACAGTAGCCTACAATCTCTGTGCTCTTGTTGCATCCCATCCAGACTCCTTGACCCGGAGCTTCTCTCAAGTACCTTAAGACCCTATCCACCATGTTCCAATGATGAATCTTAGGAGCTTGCATATGTTGACTGATCTGGTTAACTGCAAAGCAGATATCTGGCCGTGTAATGGTAAGGTAGATCAGCTTCCCAACCATTCTCCTATATAGCTTGGCATCCTCAAATGGCTCATCTTCAAACTCCCCCTCACGCAAAACTTTGTATCCATCTTCCAGTGGAGTTTTGGCTATTCTTCCTCCAAGAGTACCTGCCTCATTCAACAGATCAAGTGTGTACTTCCTTTGGGATAGATGGAGCCCCTCTTTAGAGCGGCATATCTCAATCCCTAGGAAGTACTTTAACTCTCCCAAATCTTTGATATCAAATGTAGATTTGAGGAAAGACTTAGTAGAGATGATACCTTCCTTGTTGTTTCCAGTGATGATTATATCATCAACATAGATGAGGATAACCACAATCCCTTCTTGGCTTGTGAGGGTGAAGAGTGTATGATCTGCCTCTGACTTCCTGAACCCTCTCCCATTCAAGGTGGTGCTTAGCTTGTGGTACCAAGCTCTAGGAGACTGCTTTAGTCCATAGATTGCCTTCTTGAGTCTCAGAACATTTCCTGGTTTGACTAGATGCTCTAAACCAGGTGGTGGACGCATATAGACTTCATCCTCTAGCTCTCCTTGTAGGAAAGCATTCTTGACATCCATTTGCCAGAGATCCCATTCCATGTTCACTGCTATGGACAATATAATCCTTATTGTGTGTAGCTTGGCCACTGGTGCAAAGGTATCATTGTAGTCTTCTCCATATGTTTGAGTGAAACCTCTTGCAACCAATCTGGTCTTCTTCCTTTCTGGTTTCCCATTGGCTAGGTACTTAATGGTGAATATCCATCTGCTTGTCACTGCCTTCTTGCCTTTTGGAAGTTCAGATTCATACCAAGTATCATTGTCTATCATTGCTTTAGTTTCAGCACCAACAGACTCTCTCCACCCATCATCCTCTATTGCTTCTTCATAGGTCCTTGGTATATATTCTTGATCAAGTTGACCCATAAAGACTACATGTTCTTGAGGATAATGCGCCAAAGAACATGTTGCTTGTGTGGGATGAGCAACTGCATTACTATTGAAGTATACTCTGGTGTTGATCCAATTAGCTGGATCCTTTCTCACCCTGGTACTTCTTCTCAATGGTTGGATGTGTTGCTCTGCTTCTATAGCCGGTTCCACTGCCTCTTCTTCTAGATCTTCACTAGACTGTTCAGACTCTGCCTCATGTATTCCATCTTGATCATGTGGTTCTGAATCTCTTTCTGGTGGGTGTTGTTGTGATTCAGACTCACTGCCCCCCTCAGGATCAAGGTGGATATCAACATCAGTGGGTGGAGTAGCCTCAGGAGTGGAATCCATGGTTGGCTCTGGTGCTGGGGAAGCAGGAGATGGTCCACCATTACACTGAGAGTTGGTGACTCCTAAGCTTTCCAAGATAGTCCTCAAGTTGTTTGCTCTATCAGAGGGGCCATGGGAGAGGTCTTTGAGGCTATCCCAATTCTTCTCCTCATAGTACCCTTTTGATTCCACAAACTTAACATCCCTGGAGACTAAGACCTTCCTGGTGTCTGGTGAGTAGCACTTATACCCTTTCTGCGTGTGAGAATAGCCAATGAACATGGCTTTGACACTCTTGGCTTCTAGTTTATTGCGTTGCTCCCCTGGTATTAAGACATAGCAAACACAACCAAACACACGCAAATGATCTATGGGAGGTTTGATTTTGTTTAATACCTGAAAGGGTGAGACATTTTGGAGGACTTTGGTGGGTATTCTATTGATGAGATAGCAAGCTGAGACCACAGCATCACCCCAAAATCTTTTAGGGACATTGGTGTGAAACATCATGCTCCTTGCCACTTCCATAAGATGGCGATTCTTCCTTTCAGCTACTCCATTTTGTTGTGGAGTATATGGGCAGCTTGTTTGGTGGATAATGCCATGCTTAGCTAAGTGATGTTTAAAGGCTTGACTTGTGTATTCTCCACCATTATCAGACCTAAAAATTTTGATCTTAGAATTGAAATGGTTAGATACATAGTTTTGAAAGTTGATAAATGCTTCTAAAACTCTATCTTTAGTTGGTATCAAGGTCAGCCATGTGTATTTCGATTTTTCATCTATGAATGTAACAAAGTACTTGTGGTTTTCTCTAGACACACATTGAAAGAATGAGTAGAATCTGAGTATGCAAAGTAGAATAGAGTAAACGAGAGAGATTAGGAGAGATTAAGAGAGAAAGTGAGAGATTTGGAGCCGATTTGTTTCAAGAACCCATTTGGGGGCTCAAGAACACTTTAGAGAGAATAAGAAAAGAAAGAGACTCGAAATGCTTGCTTAACATTAATGAACCGGGGTTACAAATATATAGGAGAGCTTATGGACAACAATCAACGGATAAAAGATAAGGTTTTCAACCCTAAGCATGTGAGTCAAGGCCGGGGGAGCGTCTAATTTGAAATACATGGAGGAGAAGCTTTGCACGCGTGATTCCTTTAGCATCTGGACCAGATGCTCTTAGCCAGCCTGTCCAGGCGCGGACTAACCTTATCCCTAAGGTTCATTGTGTTGAAATTTAAGAATAAGTAACCCCAAACATTTCTGGTGAAGTACATGAGCATAAGGGGGAAGAAGCTCAATGGCTTCTTAGTTTTCATTGATAACAGAACATACATATTTTATATAAAGTACAAGACTTCATCCTAAAGCTAATGCACGTCAGTCCACTTGTAACCACTTGTGCCAACTTGCTTCTGATTACAAAGTGAAACCAGGAGCTAAAACAGGGAGTAAAAAACGTGTGCCACCTCTAGTTTCACACAGAAGCATCACAGCAGTTTTTCACCTTCAGAAGTAAGCATAATGAGCTTAGCCTACTATTGTTGACTTTTCTTCACCTGCTTGTCACCAGCTTGCTTGCTTGGCTACTTCTCCTTATTGGATCAGTACTGGGCCTCTTCTTCTTGGGCTCCATTTGTAGACAAACTGATTGGGCTACACTGAGTTGTGTTCAGCCAATCCTTATTGGACTCTCAGACTTGATCATCTTGGACCTGTCTCCTTTGGACTTCTCTTCAAGATAAGGATTGGGCTTCACTTATCCATAAACAGATTGGGCTGCTGGTTCTTCTTTAATCTGATAGGTGGGCTGGTCTTCTTCTTGGTTCAGCATGCTATTGGACTCTTCTTCTTGGGTAACTTGTGTAGACAACCTTATGGGCTACACTGAAACCCTCTCATGCACCTTATGCATTCTTCTTCTTCTTTGGAGCATGAGTGATTGCCACACTCAAATGGATCCTGAAGGTCTCCATTTTCGTCATCACTCAGCTCCATATAGTGATGATAGCTTTGCTGCCCCCAAAGCTCTCCTTCACATCATAATAGGTGCTTACTCCACACATTCACTATTGTGCTCTTCCTTGTTATGTTTGGAGTTTAGTTAGTAGCTTGTGTCACTCAAGCCATCCTTTGCACCATATGAAGAGCTTCTCCTCCTGCCACTTGGTTCAGCTCTTCCTGGTGTTCTCATTTCAACACTCCTCCTCAAGATAGGCTGGATATGAATATGAAAGCCTATCTTGCACAATGAGAACACTTTGTGCACATCTCTGGACCTCCTCTCTTTGTGAATCACTTCAACCACCACTTTGATATTTCCTTCTTGGTTTCTCTATCTAAGCTATCTTTCAGAGGTGCTGCCGGTTTGCCTCTTGTGGTCAGCGTGAGTATAATACTGCCATCTTGGGGTCACCGTTGGTCTGCCTCTTTTGGGTCAGCCATCTACAGTAGAGCTCTGCGTGAATGACAAGCTTGTATGGATTCCACCAGTTGGCTAGTCTCCATGGTTGGTCTTCATGATTCACATTCAAACAGCCTCCCTCAAGATTGGTCTGGATATGGAATGAAAGCCAATCTTGAAATGGGAATCATGAGTGTACACATCTTCTTCTTTTGTGTGGGCTTCTGTTTTTGTTTTTGTTTGTTGAAGTAGCCCCAATAGCACTGCCATCTCCTCGTTTGAATTTCTTGTATATGTACTGACGTTTTTAACATCTTGGATTCACCATCCTTCTTCATTTGCTTGAATTGCTTCTGATGGGAGCTCCATTTGAACTCCTCCTTTGTTTCAGCTTCATGAGAGCTTGAGATGTGATCCACAAAACACAAGGCTGCTTAAAAACAGCTCTTATTACCACATGAGTTTATAAACAAACTATCTCCTCCTGAGATATTTCACATACGTTTTCCTTCTTGAAAACACCATCTTTGAATACACCATCTTGAAAAACACCTTTGTTCTTCTTGTAGCTTTTGTTCTGTTGGTAACACAATTGGATAACCTCCACAGACACAGCTACTTGAGATGCAAAGGAACACCACTGCAGCAAGAGATGGAAGCCAGCCTTGACAAATTTTCGACAAGAGTTTAGACAAGAACTTCAACAAGCTACTGGTCTCAGTCTTGAGTCTAGAAGCAGTGAGAGGAGACAGAGACGTGAGCATGAAGGCAGAGCAATAGCAGAGAAAAATTTGCTGATCAAAAGCTGAAAATCCCTCCTTTCTATGGTGATGCTAATCCTGCTGCATATGTGGAGTGGGAAGAGAAGATGGAATTGATTTTCAGTTGTCAACACAATACTGAAAGAAAGAAGGTTCAAATGGCTACTGCTGAGTTTTATGGTTATGCCTTAAGCTGGTGGAATCAATTGGTAAAGTCCAGAAGACTTGACAGAAAAGAACCAGTAGAAACATGGCGTAAGCTGAGAGCTTTGATGCGTAGAGAATATGTTCCAAGACAGTACTACAAAGAAGTACTTCAAAAGCAGAAAAGAAAAAGAAAAGAAGAAACCAAGATGGCTGATTATGAGAAAGAAATCAGCAGCATTGACAAGGAGCTGTCTCAGTTGATCATGGACGTGGGGAAACCACTCAAGAGGACCAACACAACACGTCCATTCACTAAACCACAGCATCAAGAACCACTTTTACTCCTTAGCCAAGAAACCCAAGGTAATGTCAAGACTGCTATTTCAGATTATTGTGCTAATATTTCTTCTAGTCTTGAAAAGGATCAGGTAGCAACTGAGGTACCTAAAGAGCTTGAAGAAGAACGTGGGAACATCACCTATGAGCAGAAAGAAGTCTCGGAATGTTCACCATGGTTGAAAGACCATCAAGAAACAAATCTGCTGAGAAATTATGAGTGTTCTCATCACTCTTTTCATTCTGATTTGTTTGAAAATACACAAGCTTGTGATGAACTAACATGTCTTGAACCGGTGCAACCGAGTAGCCTTGTATCTTTGACACAGGTTGCAGAAGAAGACTCATCAAAGGAAGAACCAGAGAGTAGATTGGAGCAGATAGTTGTGTTTGATGCATTTGATTTCCAAAAGATCTTCTTGGGAGAGGTGTTGCAAGTCTCAGCTGAGCAAGAGTTTCACTATGAAACCAACTGGATAATAAAGCCAAGTCAGTCACAGATCCAACAAACCAGACCACGCAGCAAATGGCCACCTAATCATCAAGATATTGCTAATTTTGTAAAACATGCCGGTTTGGATCATTTCCAAGGGAAACTTCTATCTGATTGTGCTGGAAGGTTACAGACCTACTCATGGAGACCTGGAGCATATGATAGCATACTTATCATTCTTGAAGAGTGCTCTGTTCGTGCTAGAATCAGTTTGGATCATAAGGAGTTGGGAGTTGATCAAAAGGCCTTGATTCTTGACCATATCAAGATATGGAAGCCACCAGATATGCATCAGCTTCAGTACTACTGCAGAGATTATCAGATCATGATGGGAGATAGAGGAGTCACTGGAAAGATTGGTGAAGTGATCACTGGATCAGGAAAAGAACTCATGTCGTCTTCTCAAATCAAAGAAAAGCCACCAGATACAATCAGTCTCCATCAGATTCAAAAGCAATGCACTCAAGGTAATTATCTAGACTCCAAGAAACGCATGAGACCTGATTTGCTTGCTATTGGTACAGGTCAAAATGTTTTCAAGTCTAGAATTTTTGAAAAGAGAGGCTATAAAGATGATGGGTTCCTGACTAAGTTGGAGCTGCAACAAAGAAACCTTAGAAGCTGTCTAGCCGCCAGCTTTGACATAGGATCAGTCCGTGGATCATATCTCATCAACCAAAGTGATTTAGGCCACGAAACAAACTGCATTAGAAACTTAATTCATCAGGGCATCACGTCGAATTGGAATCATGTCCAAAGCTTCTCAGGTGAAAGAGTTATGGATTTTTACAACTCAGGTGATCTTGTCTGTACTTTATTTGAATTTTTCTGAGTTTAGAACATCTCAAACATATCTATGGCGACCAGGTGAGCATGCTAAGGTAAGTGATTATGTTTTCAAGAGTTCTTTTATCACTGATTGCATAGATATGATGCACTTGTGTTTGTCAAAAGAGCCATGTGCAGATTATGATGAAGCTTGGAAGCATACAAGAAGAAACAGCAAGTGTGAGGAAGACAAGAGGTTCAAAACCCCCCTGATTTGGACCAGGACAAGCACCAAGACGTCCATGTCTTCATGATCATCAAAGAAGCACCTCCAGACGCAGCAATACAAGCCAAAACCGAGCAAAAACCAATTTGGATAAGACTCTTACTCTTTGATAGATTTTCATGTACTAATTCGTCTTGTTTCAATGTATCAGGTTTGAGGAATGCATCAAGTGAAGATGATCCAGATTTGAGGACAAATCTTTTTGAAGAGGGAGGGAGTGATGTGATCATGGAAAGCACCAAGGAATGGGCATGAACGCTGAACATGAGAGCT